>LPNX010504471.1:67513-89901 GCA_001517045.1 Pseudotsuga menziesii | reverse complement strand
TGGTGCCAATTATAGATTGGTTAGGTAGTATATAGGATTCTCTTAAAACCGGGTCAATTAATTTTGAAATGTTAATTTTTTTTAAATTTTAGGTACATTTCAAACCGCTTTCATGATGCTTAGAGACTTGCTATTTATATATGAATCAAAGGTTCCTTTTACATCCCAAATTCTAATCAAATGAATTCCCCAAAATTATTCTAACCAGAAATTCCATCCTTCATGAGTCCTCTCCTATAAAGCGGTCGACTCCCACTATTTATGCAAAATCACACTCTTTATTTGAAATTAAATTTATTATATGTAGTAGTTAGAGGGTAGTGGTATTTCCTATTATATTTGGTTGTGGGATGAGTATAATTATTTGATTGGACTTCCTCTCTTCTATGGAATGTGGATGCATTTGTGTTAAACAATAATGGATACACTACCTAAGCGTCGGATATGCGATGGCGTTGCCCATGTTAAATAGTTGACCAATTAAAGGTGCCGTCGCTTAAGCGACGCTTACTAACGCGTCGTCGCTTAACCGACGGTTATGGGAATAGCCGTCGCTTAACCGATGCTTGTGGCCACATTTACAAAAAAAAAATGTATCCTTGTGATTTTTGGTAAGTTTAAAAAGAGAAATCCATGCGCCGTCGGATTTTGGATCGAAATGTAGTAGTGTGTTATATATTAAACATATAAGTTGGCATGAATACACATTAATGTTTTCAATACAAACGGATAAAGTTTTATCTTCTTTAAAGTGTGCTTATTTATGTATGTGTTACAATTTATGATGAAATAAAGGGATTTATATTTAACCTATATTTTTACTTGTTACTCAAAATTTCTCAATCCTACTCTTCTTTGAAGTGGGCATGTTTTGTATGTATCGTAATTCCTCTCACAATAAATATATGAAACCCACACTTAATCTCGTTTTCCTTTTCTACAAAGGTTATTTAACTTTTTAATAATGAGAAAATAAAAAGAGGCTTTAATTTCTCTTTTAGAGCATCAAAACAACCTCGAATCCAAATTTATGACCCTTTATGTGTTTGATGTATTGGGATATGTGCAAACCTGCATGTGTTTGAAACATACGAGAAACTTTTAAAATATGTGTAAAATGTGTGTCTATTTTACGTCAAATGAAGTTCATGCATATTCCACAAGTCCAGATGTCAAACATTGGGACATGAGACACATGCCCAAATATGGACATGTATGATTTCTTATCTTATGGGATACTTCTATAAGCATATCGAATATAAATTAGATTGATTCACATATACAACTTTGATAGGGTAAAGACTTGGATTTGATCCTAACTTTAGTGCAATATTTCCATTTATCTACAAGATATCCTAGCACACATGTCATAAATTAAATTCCTAGTTTTCATGGCCTTTTAATGCTCTCTTTATTTTTTGGGTAAGTGAAATGTAAGTGGGATTGATGGTTAATAACATGTGTTTAATCCTAGGAGGTCATGGGTTCAAATTCAAAGGGGGTTAGAGTATGTACACCTCCATAGACTTTTGTGGTCAAATCGTTGAGTAGATACGTTAGAATTTAGTAAATTATACAAATTCGTTGTCAAAAATGTAATTCTCCATTGCTGGAGTGACACAACTAAACATGACCAAATAAATGACCAATTATTATGTGCTCATTTTAAGTCTAGACATCCCATGACCAATTTTGGTCATTTATCCTGGTCCTTTTTAGTTTAGTTCTATCCCGTGACCAAAAGTGGTCATTTATCTTGGTCCTTTTTAGTTTAGTTTTATCCCGTGACCAAAAGTGGTCTTTTATCTTGGTCTTTTTTAGTTAACTCACTTAAATTTATCAATTTTGGTCATTTATCCCTTGAAAAAATCTATGGTGACCAAACTTTTTGGTCTCCTAGTCACTAATCTCTCATTTTCCACTAGTGTAGAGGGAGGTAGGGAAACATCATCATTCAGTAGAATACTTCTGAAACAATATTTATCATCCTTTGTTGTGGTGAAAATGATGGTGACTAAGACCCTTTCAAGTTGGCTTATCTGGGGGTCCAACTGGTATATTATCGACATTAGTACAAACCCCCAAGTGTTCCCTCGAATAGAAAACTCAAGTGCTGAAGTGAGAACTACCAGCAATGGGAACTACTGACAACAGACTCAATCCCTCGGTGAGAACTAACACTAACTGATCGAACAACAAGCAAGAGGATCATATTTAATCCCTCGAAATGGTAGGATGACCAAACAAGCAACATCGGCTATGTGTTTTATATCCACAAACTGGAAGTAATACTCCCTTGGTAAGAACTAACAACAGACTGAATACTTTGGGCATACTTAATACTATGAAGTGAGAACTAACAGACTGGACACACAAACAAACATTTCTAGTTTAATATCCTCTTTAGCTGAAAGTGTGTGCACCCAACTAGTAGAAGGATAAAAAGTGATATTGTCTGTTGAAATTGTAATAAAAAAGGGCATGTAATAAAATATTATCCTTCTTTAAAATAAAAATAAGATGTTGTTGTTTTATCTATTGTTAGTCCTTGCTATGTTTTATTTACCTTTTCTCTTGCGTACTACTCTCCTGTTGTAAATGCTTCTTCCGCTGTTGGTCAGATTTGGTCTTACAATAATAAAAGGAGTCTTAGCCTCATAGAAATGTATCTTTAGTCTATTTGAGGGTACCCCCTCTCTATCCTGAGAATTGGATCGAAGTCCTAGATTGGTGCAAGAAGGTTATCCTACACATTATTCCCATGCATTTGTCCCTATGAGAGAAAAAACAACCTGGGGAACAACATAAGAATTGGCACAGTTGTCAAGGGCTCTATCTCAGTAAATGACATAAGGGTTTCTTTCTAGTTGAAGAGACAAAAATCTCATAGATAAATTGTGATTAGTGTTTCTAAGTACCCTAAAGTTTTGAGCACAGTAAGGTGTTGCACTTTCACAGAGATGGGAATGGAAAAGCTTTACATAGAACTTTTGGATGGATGGGTGAACATATACCATTCATAGGCTTCAATAACACTTGCTTTAGGAAAGGAACTTAGCAGTAGCAGTACTATTGTTCTTTGAGGTGTGGTCATTCATTTTGTTGGGAACTAAAGAACTGAATTCTAACCAGTTATTGAAAAAACAATTATTGAGGAATCAAAATTCACAATAAAGAATCAAGATTCAGGATGCTAGACAATTTTTAACATTCACAATGTAGGATGCTAACCAAGATTAACATGCATAAGCTAAATTTCCAAATGAAACCAAGAAACCAACCTACAATTCATCACCCACCTCTTTAAGAGCGTCCAAGCTCTCTCGAATGCTCTTCTATCCATGGAAGAGCTCGAAAATAAATACCCAAATTCTAAACCCTCGGCAATGGTTTCTAAGCATCACAATTCCTTGACGGGAATCAATGTGACCTGATAAATACCAAAAACACCAAAAGTGCCTCTCAGACCAAATTCATAACTATTTTCCTCCCAAAACCCACCAAACCCTCATGGCTTCTTGCCAATAGAAAATATTTGGCGTCAAAGGTCTATTTAGATAATCCGAGTAGGAAATCCCCACGAATTCAACATAATTATTCATACTTGGGTTATTTGGGGAGCAATTCACCATGAATTTAGATAATGTTGTTCTGGAATGATAGATTTTACTGTGTATGAAGCAGGAACAGAGTAACACAGTTGTAGTTTCTCAACAAACAAGGGATTCATAGGGCAGCTTGATGCTTTCACAATTTATGTGCCTCAATTTTATCAGTGAAGCTATTGTCTAGACTGCTTTGAAGAAATCCCTTTGCAGTCAAAGAAAAATATCCATTACGTTAATCCTATTGGCTATTCAATCCATTCTAGTGATCCAGTGCAAAAACTTAAAACAATAAACTTACAAAGAACTATGCAGGTCGTCTTAGCTTTCTCATAGCCATTTCCTTCTCATAATCCTCCATGAATGAACTCAAGAAGAGGTTGGTCGTATGTTTGGGTTTGAGCTGGAGGTATTTTGGTCATATTCCAATGATCATTTTATTAGTTTACATAGTACATATGATATGGTATATTCTATATTTTATTTTGTTTATTTTATATTGTATTATAAGTTTTATTATATATATATATGTTTTACAATGATATATATGTGTGTTGGGAGCATTTATATTGTTTATATTTATGTTGTTTTGTGTTATGTATATATATAATCATCTACTTCAGGGTTCCGATCTTCTATAGGCGAGATGTTGCTAATGGAATTGAATTTGGAACCAAACAAAGGAAAGCTTGGGTATTATCCGGTTGTAATTTATAAATCTGAGAAGGCAGTTCCAAGATACCCCAGAAATAGGAAGGAAGGAGCCAGGAACCTTTAGCCTTTTGGGATAGTTTGTTAGACCTTTTGAGCCTACCAACAACACTAATTATATATTTGTTCCTTTAGCATTCTTCCGTAGAAAAAAGGCCCTAATAAATTGATATGGACTTGTATGATTCAGAATTGGATGATAAAGTACTATAATGAGGAGGATGACAAGAGACAAAAGTTGGTTTGCTTTCTTAGTATTGGTTCGAATCCAATCATCTCTGCCATACAGTATTTTGGGAAGCTAGTGCAAGTTGTACCAATCCAAGTAAGAAATATCTCCTCCTCAATCAGAGGATAGAAGCAATTAGGCATGGATAAATTGATCGATCAGGTGACTCGGCTCCATCATTCTCCCCACCCCACCCTGTTTGTTCCAACTAGGATTTCTGTAATCAATAAATAGATTGCCTGGTGGGAACTTGAACTCACTCAATATAATATAACTATCATGGAAACTCAGAAACATATATTATATCTCTCTCGTGTATGGTGTTTCGATAGGTTTAATAATTTTATGCTACTAACCGTCTGGGGGATCATCATTGGGTTTACCCCGACCGCCCTAAGCTAGGCTAGTAAAAGAAAAGAAAGCAATCCATTTCCTTTTCCTTGTCTCTCTTTATAGGATTTTTGGGGTCTGTGTTGAAGGTGCCTAGGGTATTTATATTTAATGGATTTCGGCATGATCGTGACTCATGGCGAACAGGGTATTTATTTAATGGGGACTGCTTTCTCATCTGGCAGACATCTCTTGTCACCTGTTGGAGACATGAGGGGACATATATCTTCTCGGCCAATGGTGGGGGTGAGGGTACAAACCCACTCGCTTGACAAAAAGAGGGCGAGGGCTGCCATCAGTCTTGATCTCATCTGGTGGGAGTGATGGGGTGACTGGGTGTGTTATTGGGGATGTAAGCCAGCAGCTAGCAAGCAATCACTAACTAACCAGGGCGGTTTCATTAGGGGAATTGTTGCTAAGCATAACCTACATAACGTTGGGCACTACCTGACCTCCCCTTCCCTCAATGAATGGCTCTATCTATTCCCTCTCCCTAGCTCTAGCCCCTCTCTGAATACTGTTTATATCCCCTTTCCTGAGTGCTCCTCTCAAGGTATATCAACGTTTGTAACAGGATGTTGAAGATATTTCTTGGTATCTTTTATCAATTGGGTTACAATACCCTACAATTCATTAAACCACCCGAGAAAGAGAAGCCCCCCATGTTCCCTTTAAGCCCCATGTTCACTAGATGATGTTACCCATGTTCCCAACAGTTGTTTACCGAAAGACCCACCCAACACGGATGGAACATACAGACCACAGTGACTACCTGGACTGGATTAACAGCTGATCGATACCTTGCGATCAAACTGAACACAACTGGACCTGTGTGCGTGTGTGTGTGTGTTTTATAATTTATATATGGTATGTTTTGTAACTATATAGTATGTAATATATTAATATATTTTGTGAATAGAGTTTTTTAAGTAAATGTATTTTTATAGTGTTATTTACCTCTATAGATGTGTAGATGTGGTCCGATGTAATAGAGGTTTTCTATTTGTCTATCAGCGGTGTTAATTGATTAGTGTCGTATTGATATGTTATCAAACATATCCATAGCCTCCCTGAAGTAAGCATTATACTGTAGTACTAGGTCTAAATTGGGTGGTCTAGATCCCACTTTATTAATCTTATAAGATATACAAAATGGCCAAGAATATTGAACGTAGAAATATGGTTAGCATGTTCTTGTACTTATCTTGCACAAATTAATTTATGGGTTATGTTAATTAGGATTAATTCATCAAATACCCTTTGTAACACAAGTCCATCTACAATGTTACAATTTACTAAATTTTAACACCGCAGATGGATCTAGAGAGAATCTATCTGTAGTGTCAAAATTTAGTAAATTGTAAAACGCCATCGCCAAAATTGCAATTTTCCATTGTTGGAGTGACAATAAAAAATTACTAACTATTGAGGCCTGGAAATTCGCAGGCAAAAACAACAAGGGATTCTCCCCAGTCAACGTTCCCAACCAGCCCGTGACTATTTGGTGTAGGGAATCCATCCGGTTTGCGGTTCGTCTACTGTAGGTCAAGTAACAAAAATAAAAGGTTTTATCGGTTGCGGCCCGGTCCACCGTGTATATTTTTGTATTTTTTAGTTTTAAGTATGGCACGCAAGTGCCTAGCTAAAATGCAGATTGATTAAGAATGCAAGGAGTGGTCACAATGTGATGCGTAGGTTCTTACCTCTCATCTTAGACTCTCTTGCATCTGAATCACACACAGCAAGGAATTAAAACTAACTACCTAACCTATCGCTAGGGAGAAAGATTATTATTTATTAATGAGTAATGTATTTCATACATGCATTATGAAAAATCACAGATAGTTGATACTTCTTTCAAAACACATGAACATTTAAAGATATTTGAACAACTAGATAGCCAGTTGTTTATGAACAACATTTATTACTCATAGTGGAAATTTTCATAAAATAAACCAGAGAACATTCATACAAGAACATAGGTTCAAAGAGTTAGAACGATCTCACAATTAATGGACATNATAGCACAACATTTGAACATTCCACCAAGCTTTCTCCAACAGGAAAACTATAATTATCTATTGCAAAAGGAAATAGTTCTTCTTACAATATGTCTTCACCAATCTAACTGGGAAAAAGTACCTCTCTTATCTAAATCTTCTATATTGATACAAAAAGAATAAAACTATTGGGCTGCCCACGAATGACTCTTGGGCTTCCCCAACTCTTCACCTCCCACACTTTTTTTTCGTTAAGTGCTTATAGAATTTACAATATATTACATTAAAATAAGTAAAGTGCTTATGAGGAGGGTCTTGCTTGACTATTCAAGAACTTCTTCCACGTTGAAGCCTCTAAGGCAATGCTTTCAAACTCGGAAGGTTCTAGGAAACGAATATTTATTTCAAATTTAGTAGCCTGATTTCTTACTACTTCTATTCTAGCTGAGCTCAGGTGAAGTTGGTCTTCTAGCAATTGCACACTAATCACGGCATGAGCTACTTCATTCCTCAGGGTTTTCTCGTCAATGCCTTTGATGTGCTAGATCCTTTGTCCATATTCCTGATATATTCTTTGCAACATCTCCAAAAACAGGCTATGCTTTGGAAAGGTATCCATTCTTTGTTCAGCCTCAACCTGGCAATGATTATAAGTAATCAACAGCCTCCTGAAGAACTATGCACAAGCCCCCTTTGTCTTCTTGACAGCCTTCTTGAATTCTTCGGTTGTGTTTATGGAAAACTTCAGTAAATCGTAGTTTTGCCTCAGGGCTTGTTGATATTTTGATAGTAGATCTACAGGGGTTTCTTCATTTGCCTCTAATCTCGCCACCCTTCCTGTCAGGACTTCTAAGATATCCTACGATCTATCTACAAAATATGAAGAGGTTTCCAAAATCTCTTCTAGCTGATTGTCCACCTGCAAAATCTTGCACCTTTCTTCCTCTATGGCTACTTGTAGCTGGTGCATCTTGCTCCTTTGTGCCAGAACATGCTCCTTGAAAGGATAAATATTGACTTGTTGTTCCCTGTCCTCTTCTAGAGCTGTTGTTAATGAGGCAACCTATTCTTTAAGTTCCGCAGTCTGCCCCTGAGATTGCCTCTCAGATTCCTCCAAGGTAGCTTTCTGTAGCTCCAATTCCCCTATCTTACCTAGCAGCTGCTCCTTTTTAGTCCTTAACCCTTGACATTCCTACAGCAATTTCTCCAGACTTCCTTGGGCAGCCTCCAGAGATCTCTTCTCTACTTGGAGGAACTGGAGCTCAGCTTTTGAAGACTTTATTTCACATTGTATGTATTCAAATTTCCTTTTCAATCTATTATTTTCCTATCTCTCTCTTCTCAGTGTATATTTTAGCTGGGCAGTAGAATTCTTTGACTATTCAAGATCATTCATTATTCAATCTACATTGTCCTCAAAAGCATGGGTCAATGTAGCCCCAGATCTGATGGTGAATCTGGGGTCCTTATCTGTCCCATATACTACAGTTTTATCATTTATCATTTTACCCGACTGTCCCCCAGTCTCGACCTTTCTCTCGGTCCACTTCACTATTCTTTTCCTTTCCCTATCATAAAAAATAGTGTTGAAATCCAATACCTCCTCCCCTTTCTTCTGCTCGAAAGGGATTAGCGTTAGGGTAGGGACCATAGCTTGTACTGTTGTGCTGCCAGCAACTGCCTCAGGATCTTGAATATCAGGATTACCCAAGTCCTAAGCCTGACTGTCTATAGTATCGGAATCTGATTGCTTTGTCACTGCCCCTGCCAGTTTTAGTCTTTTCGCTTCCTGCTTTCTCATTTCCCCATCCATCTTTATTTTCTTTTCCTCCTCTTCACTCCAGGAAGCTTCTTCTACCTTTCTAGCTACTTCTTGTTTAGCTCTTCTCCTTACTTCCTCCTCACCTTTGAGCCAGCTTTCAGCTTCCTATGCTAGCCTCCTAGCATTTTCATCCCTTTTTCTAGCTTCTTCCTCCTCTGTCTTTTCTTGCTCATCCTGTCCCTTCCCACCTTTGGTAGTGATTTTCTTTTTAAATCTTCTTCTTAAGGCCGTTATATTTTCTGCATTGCGGAAAATGGATTCATCTTTATCCCAATGGCTTGTGTATTCAAAATGCACATTCGCCTCCTTGTAGTGCTCTACCACTTTATTCCGGGAATCATTCTTGTGGAAATTCATTTCCCCAATTCTTCCACAAATTCATCAGCTTTCTTCACCCTTGTGAACTTATAACTTCCCAACCTGAATGGTAAAGGAGGATAATCTACTTTCTTATGTTCAAATAAAAATCTCCCTATACCATCTAAGAAGACCTGTCTCACTGCCTCCTTGTGCACTACATAGTCAGTGGCATATTTTGGCAGTAGTGAGGGTGCTCTGGAGCATCCATACATTCTGAAATACAATCCATCCTCTGTTAAATAGTAGTATGCATATTCTTCAATCACCTGCAAGGATTCCTCCGACATGCAGTTGCACTCTTCCAAGAAAATCCATGTATATAATGGAATGATGAACTGCTCAGACACTTCTCTATAGTGACTATGGTACTTCTGTTCCCACAGTGACTTGTAAGCTGAGAATACTGGTGTTCTCTCTCGGTCCCAGATTCACCTCAGGTTTGGGAAGGGTTGATTGCATAGTATACAATCAACCAGTATAGAGCTCATATAGAACTTTGATCTCTTCTGTGACACCCCTCCTAATGCTGAAGCAATGCAGGCTGAGAGGTTGTTGGACATAATGTTTTCCCAGTTGAACATTGTCCCCTGTGTTGCAACATAGAAAAAGATAGGTACCCACTCCAACTTGAAGCTTTTACCGTGGGCCCTCCCAAAAATCCTATTCAACATCAGGGAAATGAACCTGTAAGGGGTCTTTAAAGGGGCAGTATCATATTCCCCAGATGGCCTAGTCCTAAAGTTCTTACCAGGCACCAACATTCTCTTTAGTGTCTCGACTAGGTCCATCTTAATTGCCTTTAGCCAGTCTTCAGTCAAGTATACATGTGCTTCTGGTAAGTGATAGGCCAGTGATACATACCCAGGGCTATAGGAAACATAACCCTGTTTATCAACATTTGCCAAAATCATGGTCATTAGATCTGCTCTGGGTAGAATCCACCCAATCACCTCTAAGCATGGAAAAATCTTAGGTCTGGTAGCCACTCTCATCAACGCAGATCTCTCTATGTTTGCATATATGTTTTCTTCCTCAAAACTGGTGTCAGGTACCTCCCGGTGTGTTATTAGTATGTAAACTTCCCCCCATTTATATTCGGGTTCCACACCCATGATGCATTTGGTATATTCGTAAGTATATTCAACTTTGGTGACGATTTCAACCTCGGGTTCCTCCTCTACTATGGGAGCCTTCTTCTTTTTCCATTTAGACATCTCGAATTCTGTAGAATTTCCCTATCATACAAAGAAATTGCTTTTAGATTCTGTTGGGCCATTCCTCGATGACAATAAAAAATGGAGACAAAATGTATCAGCATTTTACCTTGTCTATGCTAAACATGATTGCCGCTATGAAAATAAAACAAACAATACTCAAAAAAAAATTGTTCCCGCATAAAAAAAATCTACCCAAAAGGCTAAAACCAGCTCACGACCATTATTTGCAGAGTCAACTTAAAATATTATGGCCTTTTCTAAAACGAAAAATATCCCCCTCCTCTCGTCAAGGAGAAAACAGTCTCAAAACCCCCTCTCGGCGCTATGAACTAAATCGTTTCATGGAAAATATGATGCCTAATCCCAAATGAAGGATACTGTATTGTGATAGTGCACTTGACTCACTATGTGTTCAAATTTTAACAATATCAACCCAAGGGGCGCAACCTCCACATCGTGACCCTGGTTTGCAAAAACGAGGGCGACCGAACTATGGAACCAAACTCACGGCATGTCGAAAGAAAACAAATGAAACACTCTCCCTGGACGGCCACTCATAGACTGGAGGATACTGGTGTGGATAGCGTAACAGCCGTATGCACCGGTTTCCCCAGCAGTTGAGTGCAGGCTACAAACCCATAATGGCCGTGAAATAAATCATCAAGAAAAACCACAAACACCCCCCACCGGGCCGCCAGACCATCTATAGATTATATATATACGCTGAAATAGAAACTAGGAATCTACTAACCGCAGAGGAAATGAACTGACCAAGGGAAACAAAACTCAGTTTGACCATTCAAACGAAAAGATAAAACGAGCATAAGGGCCTACCTGGCACTCTGATGTGCGACTGGTCGAAAAAAAACCGTAAACCTCCACGGCGGAGTCACCTAGGAGCAAGGTACCAATAGTCAATGCGTTGGTCTACGCAAGTGATAACGACAGCATGGGAAAAGGATAACAATAAAATAATAAACCCCAAACACAAAATATATACACCCTGGTCAACGAATAATTGGCGAGAAAAAATAAGATCATCGGGCGGCAAAACAACTGCGGGGTCAACGATCCGGTCAGTAGCATCTCTGCAACGGTGGATGATGAAATGGATAGGAGAACCGTAGTGGCATCGACAAAGAAAAAAATCAAAACTCACATCAAATCTCGCAAGACTAAGGCTTCGGATCAATAGATGGTTGGAGAGCCGCAATGGCGAAACCATAAAAGAAATCAAGTTTCGTAGACCAATAAAACATGACTTTGGTGAAAATGAAAAAATTGGTCAAGCGAAAAACAAAATCAAACTACATCGGAAAGATAGTGCCTTCTAGAGCTGCAACGACGAAAGCTGAAATCCTATGGATCTGCAAAACAAAAATGACGGGGATCGGAAGAGGATAATACAACCCTCAGGAAGCTTCACAGTACCTCCTCCGCAACGGCGAAAGACGCAGAGACAAATGTTCCGATAGGATCTTAAAACAAATGCCGACAAATAAAGAGCATCGAAGACCAAAAACCTTTGAATCAGTCTTGATGTCTTGTTCTCTTCTGAAACGACGGGCGTACAGATGACTAGACTCCCGACTCAAAAGTCCAAAACACTTCTGATGGAAAGGAAAAATTAATTCAAACAGTAAAACATCACTGGCATAAAAGTAATCTTTGCGCAAACATCAAGCAAAACCAAAAGTTGAGCAAAACAAATTAAAGGAGGGTACCAAAAAATTTTGAATTTTGGGAAAAAGTTGGAGCTACAACAATTGGCTACTACCTGGTGAACCCCAGATTTCTAAATCAACTTCTTCCCAGTAAAAGAATGTTTAATCATTTAGCTCATAAGTTTAATACTTCTAGACGCTTGTATTCCTAAGATGGAAAACACATGCATTTAAATCATTGATGACAGTCCATTCTTTGGAAATGGGAACACCCAAAATATTCAAAAATATGGATAACTCTTTTGAGGCTTAGTAGGTGAGTTTTATTTTACCTCTGTCTTTGGATAGTTTCTAGCTTGGACACCACATGATCGTAACATATGGTAAACAGAACTTATTCATTTGTTCCTCGTTCCCATGCCAACTGCACTTTGTGCCCTTTTGAACTTTTGTTCTTTTGAGTCCTCCATGTGCCTTTCTTTCTGAATTTTAGTCAGGATCTTCTATCCATAGTGTCCTTTTGTGTGAGAGATGTATTTAGTTTTCAGCTCATGGACGGAGAAGAACTTTTGGCAGATTGATATTCATGCTTCTAATACTTTGCTTTGATATGTATTGCTCCTTTTAGGAGTTTTGACTCTTAACAGCCTTTAGGCTTTTGAAATCATGGCATGGGATCATTTATATATAATAAACTATTTACCTTGCTTCCTTTCTGTGGGTGTTTTGCTATCACTCCTTAGGACATTTTTGATGTGAAATGGATGGAGCCTCGAAAGAGTATTCCATACCTCTTAATTCTGAGTTATTTTCAGGGGTTAAGTAGGACTTTAATGAGTGCATAGCCATTTAGGAAAACTAATTACTGGAAGAAATTCTATCATTTCAAAATAAAAATGTACAGTCTTATCCCAAAGATTTTAGTTAATCAAGAACCCTGATGCTTTCCATGTAACCAAAATTTTGCCTCTTTTATTCAAAACAAACCAAAATAACCAGAAACAACAACTGTAAATCAAAGTTAAAATGCATCGAATTATTTATGTACAAAGTCATCAAATCAAAGATGAAAATAAAATTTGAGAACCAACCACTACCTGATCAATTCTGTGCCCACCCCTAAAAATCTATCAACTTATGGGTCAAGGGGCTAGGCTTGATTGCATACGTGAGACACCTAACCGTGATCTAATTCTACTATTTTTGAAACTGAAACTACGTCTACCAATTTACAATAAATCTCATCAGCCTGTAAACCTTGAAGGAGATCAGGCTGAGTGTTAGTCATACTGCTGGATTTGTCTGATGCATGATATCTTAGTTCAAGCTCCGTAAGATAATTCCCCAAAACAAAATTTGCAGATTCATTTTCTTATTCCAACTTAGTGATAGTATGCTTCATGTAAGGTTCCCTTAAAAATTTGATCCGATTTGGGATCCCTTTATGAGGCGACCATAAATGTGACCAATCTAAAGCAAAATACCCCTTTAACCTTGCGGACCAGTCTCGGTTTAAAATATGACCATATACATCTGGTATGTCGGCCACTACAATATCAATATATTGACATATCTTGTTATTTGTAGATAAACGAATGAGAACATTCTCCATTTCCCCAACTACTTTCACACTAGTTCTATCTAATTGAGTGACTTCCCAAGCAGTAGGTTTTGGCTGCCCATTAATTTTTTTGCAAACTGGGAGTGGCATAACATTCATGGATGATCCAGAAACTACCAAACAATTATGCACCTTATTGTTCAAAATTTCCAGAGTCAAAAGGAAAGGTGGGGTTATAGCTTTCTCTTCCCTAATTGATTCGACATCTTCCTCCACACGTTGGTTTTCGGTAGGTATCTCTTCCTTTGGCTCTGCAGCCTTTTCAATATTTTCTTTGTTAACACCTACTTGTTCTTCCATAGGCTTAGCAAGCTTGTTGATTTGCTCTAGATCTTGGCTGGTAATGGTAATTTGGGGTACTTTGTCCTCAACACTGTTCTTTGGCTGTTTCCAGACATTCTCTTGCAACTTCTTAATTTTTGAGATTATTGAATTGTCTTTATTTACCAAATTCATGTCTTTCGTTATCATTGGTATATTCTCAGTTTTAAGAGTACGTTTTTCTGTATCAAAGAACGAGACACAATCCCATAAAAACATGGTATCATTTTCTTGTTTTTCTATGGTCTTATTACCTTTTTCCTCCTCATCACTGTCCTCAGTCAATTTAGAGTCCAAGAGATGATTCATTACCAATGTCATTGAATTTAACCGTTGAGGGAAATTCTTTTCAGAATGGAATTGTTGGTGAAAATTACAGAAATTATCCATCCCTACCATCATTCAGATTCATTGATGCTGAACCGTGCGAAGGGGTCTTGAATTGGTTGTTATCTTCCCTTTTTTTGTAGTAAGGCTTATAAGCGTTCTGAGCTTCTTTTTCCTTCTCCAAATATATTATTCTATTGGAAATATTTTGCATCATCTTTAACATCCCCTCAAAATCATGTGATTGCTCCTCTTTAGGTTTAGACAGTAATGAGGCTCTTTTCCCTGATGTTTTTTCTCCAAATTGTTCGGGATAATCTTCTATACTTTCCTTTTCAGCCTCTACTCTTTCTGCTTCTTCATACATCTCTGCTAACATAGGATTAACTTGAGCTTTTGTGAACATATCCAAGTCAGGACCTAAAGCTGAGGTATAATACTCAATCAGAACTTTATCAGAGGGCTTATCAGTTGCAGAGAAATTATTGAGGTAAGCAAAAAATATTTGAGTGAAACTATGTACCTTTTATTTTCTTTCTTTTTTTAAAGTGCCTAAGCCTTTCATTAGTGTTGCATGTGTCTTTTGGGCTGCATACTTACCTCTGAAAATCCTTTCAAAGGTATCCCAATCTGGGATAGAGTTTGCAGGCAAACCAAAATACCATGATGTTGCTGCTCCTTTAAGGGTGTGTGGAAAAAGTCTACAAACAACATCCTCATGTTCCCCGGCCCTTAATCCTTCTATTTCCAAATAGAAACTTTGCAAATGGTCATCTACTACAACCTTCTCATTAGGATAAAACTTAGGCAGCAACTTCTCAAAAGCTTGAGGTAAGTCATGCAACGGAGGTGTTAGGTTCAAGGGTGATCTGGCTTTCCAAGCCGGTGGTGGATTTGGTGGGTTAGGTGGCTGATTTGCATTTACACCTACCATGAGTCTGGGTGGCGAGTGAGGGGGTGAAGGAACAGGAGTCCGCATAGGTGAACAATAAGGTGTGTTTGGGCCTACTTGATTCAAATGCTGAACAACCTCCAGTAACGCTGCTTCTACTAACTCTTCCAAGTCTCCAAGCAACACGAAATCTTCCAAGATGGGACGGTCTTTCTTCTTGTACTCTCTTTAGGGTAAATCAAGTATAATGGGTAATCCTCCAATACTCTTTACATAAGCCAGTGTGTGTCTTCTAAGATCATTTACCACTTGGTTGTCAACATCAAACAAATGTTATTTATTCTCTTCAGTATTTGGATCAGGAAATAAACTGCTTTCAAAACTATCACTGATGGAGTTATTTTGAGGAAATGGATTTCCCCGGCCATCCATGCACTGGAGGCCCTCCTTCTAGCGCCAGAAACTATTGAGGCCTGGAATTCATAGGCAACAACAACAAGGGATTCTCCCCAATCAAAGTTCCCAACTAGCCCATGACTGTTTGGTGTAGGAAATCCGTCCGGTTTGCGGTCCGGCTACCATAGGTCAAGTAACAGAAATAAAAGGTTTTACCAATTGCGGCCCGGTCCACTGTGTATATTTTTGTATTTTTTAGTTTTAAGTATGACATGCAAGTGCCTAGCTAAAATGAAGATTGATTAAAAATGCAAGGAATGGTCACAATGTGATGCACAGGTTCTTACCTCTCGTCTTAGACTCTCTTGCATCTGAATCACACACAGCAAGGAATTAAAACTAACTACCTAACCTCTCCCTAGGGAAAAAGATTATTATATATTAATGAGTAATGTATTTTGTACATGCATTATTAAAAATCACAGATAGCTCATACTTCTTTCAAAACACATGAACATTTAAAGATATTTGAACAAACAGATAGCCAATTGTTTATGAACAACATTTATTACTCATAGTGGAAATTTTCATAAAATAAACCAGAGAACATTCATACAAGAACATAGGTTCAAAGAGTTAGAACGATCTCACAGTTAATGGACACAAAGCTGAAAATGAAATAGTTCCTCTTCAACAAATCCATAGCACAACATTTGAACATTCCACCAAGCTTTCTCCAACAGGAAAACTGCAATTATCTATTGCAAAAGGAAATAGTTCTTCTTACAATATGTCTTTACCAATCTAACTGGTAAAAAGTCCCTCTCTTATCTAAATATTCTATATTTATACAAAAAGAAAAAAACAGTTGGGCTACCCATGAATGACTCTTGGGCTTCCCCAACTCTTCGCCTCTCACAATTTTTTTTGCATTAAGCACTTATAGAATTTACAATATATTACAATAAAATAAGTAAAGTGCTTATGAGGAGGGCCCCGCTTGACAATTCAAGAACTTCTTCCACGTTGAAGCCTCTGAGGCAATGCTTTCGAACGTGGAAGGTTCTAGGAAACAAATATTTATTTCAAATTTAACAGCATGGTTTCTTATTACTTCTATTCTGGATGAGCTCAGGCGAAGTTAGTCTTCTAGCAATTGCACACTAACCGTGGCATGAGCTACTTCATTCCTTAGGGTCTGCTCGTCAATGGCTTTGATGTGCTGGATCCTTTGTCCATATTCCTAATATGTTCTTTACAACATCTCCAAAAATTGGTTGTGCTCTGGAAAGGTATCCATTCTTTGTTCATCCTCAACCTGGAAACAATTATAAGTAATCATCAGCCTCCTGAAGAACTCTGCACAAGCCCCCCTTGTCTTCTTGACAACCCTCTTGAATTCTTCAGTTGTGTTTATGGAAAACTCCAGTAAATCGTAGTCTTTCCTCAATGCTTGTTGATCTTTTGATGGTAGACCTACAGGGGTTTCTTCATTTTCTTCTAATCTCACCATCCTTCTTGTTAGGACTTCTAAGATATCCTACGATCTGTCTACAAAATATGAAGAGGTTTCCAAAATCTCTTCCAGCCGATTGTCCACCTAAAAAATCTTGCACCTTTCTTCTTCTATGGCTACTTGCAGCTGGTGCATCTTGCTCCTTTGTGCCTGAACATGCTCCTTGAAAGGATGAAGATTGACTTGATATTCCCTGGCCTCTTCTAGAACTGTTGTTAATAAGGAAACTTGTTCTTTAAGTTCCGCCTACTGCCCCTGTGATTGCCTCTCAGATTCCTTGAAGGTAGCTTTCTGTAGCTCCAATTTCCCTATCTTACCTAGCAGCTGCTCCTTTTCAGTCCTTAACCCTTGACATTCCTGCTGCAATTTCTCCAGACTTCCTTGGGCAGCCTCCAGAGATCTCTTCTCTACTTAGAGGAATTGGAGCTCAGCTTTTGAAGACTTTATTTCATGTTGTATGTCTTCAAACTTCCTTTTCAATCTATTATTTTCCTCTCTCTCTCTTTCGAGGGTATCTTTTAGCTGGGCAGTAGACTTCTTTGACTGTTCAAGATCAGTCATTATTTGATCTACATTGTCCTCAGAAGCATGGATCAATGCAGCCCCAGCTCTAATGGTGAATCTGGGGTTCTTGACTGTCCCATATACTACAGTTTTATCATTTATCATTTTCCCCGACTGTCCCCCAGTCTCAACCTTTCTCTCGGTCCTATTCACTATTATTTTCCTTTCCCTATCATAAAAAATAGTATTGAAATTCGGTACCTCCTCCCCTTTCTTCTGCTCGAAAGGGATTAACCTTAGGGTAGGGACCATAGCCTATACTGTTGTGCTGCCAACAACTACCTCAGGATCTTGAATATTAGGATTACCCAAGTCCTAAGCCTGACTTTCTGTAGGATCAAAAGTTGATTGCTCTGTCACTGCCCTTGTCAGTTTTAGACTTTCTGCTTCCTACTTCCTCATTTCCTCATCCATCTTTCTTTTATTTTCCTCCTCTTCACTCCGGGTAGCTTCTTCTGCCTTTCTAGTTGCTTCTTTTTCAGCTTTTCTCCTTTATTCCTCCTCACCTTTGAGCCAGCTTCGGCTTCCTATGCTAGCCTCCTAGCCCTTTCATCCATTTTTCGAGCTTCTTCCTCCTCAGCCTTTTCTTGCCCATCTTGTCCCTTCCCGCCTTTCGTGGTGATTTTCTTTTTAAATCTTCTTTTTAAGGATGTTATATTTTCTGCACTGTGGAAAATGGATTCATCTTTATCCCAGTGGCTTGTTATTCAAAATGTACATTCGCCTCCTTGCAATGCTCTGTCACTTTATTCCAGGAATCATTCCTGTGGAAATTCATTTCCCCAAAATGGAATTTCCCCAATTCTTCCACAAATTCATCAGCTTTCTTCACCCTTGTGAACTTATAGCTTCCCAACCTGAATGGTAAAGGAGGATAAGCTGCTTTCTTATGTTCAAATAAAAATCTCCCTATACCATCTAAGAAGACCTATCTTACTGTCTCCTTGTGCACTACATAGTTAGTGGCATATTTTGGCAGTAGTGAGGGTGCTCTGGAGCATCCATACATTCTGAAATACAATCCATCTTCTGTTAAATAGTAGTTTGCATATTCTTCAATCACCTGCAAGGCTTCCTCCGACATGCAGTTGCACTCTTTCAAGAAAATCAATGTATATAATGGCATGATGAAGTGCTCACACACTTCTCTATAGTGATTGTGGTACTTGTGTGCCCACGGTGGCTTGTAAGCTGAGTAGACTAGTGTTCTCTCTTGTTCCCAAATGCACCTCAGGTTTGGCAAGGGTTGATTGCATAGTATGCAATCAATCAGTATAGAGCTCATATAGAACTCTGATCTCTTCTAGGAAATCCCTCCTAGGGCTGAAGCAATGCAGGATGAGAGGCTGTTGGACACAATGTTTGCCCAGTTGAACACTGTCCCCTGTGTTGCAACATAGAAGATGATAGCTACCCACTCCAACTTGAAGCTTTTACCGTGGGTGCTCTCAAAATTTTTATTCAACATTAGGGCAATGAACCTATAAGGGGTCCTTAAAGTGGCAATATCATATTCCCTGGACGGCCAAGTCCTAAAGTTCTTGCTAGGCACCAGCATTCTCTTCAGTGTCTCGACTAGGTCCATCTTAATTTCCTTTAGCCAGTCCTCAATTAAGTATACATGTGCTTCTGGTAAGTGGTAGGCCAGTGCTACATACCTAGGGATATAGGTAGCATAAAACTATTTATGAACATTTGCCAAAATTATGGTCGTTACATCTGCTCTGGGTAGAATCCACCCAATCACCTTTGAGCATGGAAAAAGCTTAGGTATGGTAGCCACTCTCGTCAACGCAAATCTCTCTATGTTTGCATATATGGTTTCCTCCTCAAAACTTGTGTTAGGGAACTCCCGGTGTGTTATTAGTCTGTAAAATTCCCCCCATTTATATTCGGGTTCCACACCCACTATGCATTTGGTATATTCGTAAGTATATTCAACTTTGGTGATGATTTCAACCTCGGGTTCCTCCTCTACTATGGGAGCCTTCCTCTTTTTCCATTTAGACATCTCGAATTCTGCAGAATTTCCCTGTCATACAAAGAAATTGCTTTTAGATTCTGTTGGGCCATTCCTCGATGACATTCAAAAATGGAGACAAAATGTATCAGCATTTTACCTTGTCTATTCTAAACATGATTGTCAGTATGAGAATAAAACAAACAATACTAAAAAACCAACTATTCACGCATAAAAACAATCTGTCCAAAAGGCTACAACCAGCTCACAACCATTATTTGCAGAATCAACTTAAAATATTATGGGATTTTCTAAAACGAAAAATATCCCCCTCCTCTCGTCAAGGAGAAAATAGTCTCAAAACCCCCTCTTGGCACTATGAACTAAATCGTTTCACAGAAAATATGATTCCTAATCCCAAACGAAGGATGCTGCATTGTGATAATGCACTTGACTCACTGTGTGTTCAAATTTTAACAATCGCAACCCAAGGGGCGTAACCTCCACATCTTGACCCTGGTTCACAAAAACGAGGGTGATTGAACTATGGAACCAAACTCATGGCATCTTGGAAGAAAACAAATGAAACTCTCTCCCCGGACAATCACTCGTAGACTGGAGGATACTGGTGCAGATAGCATAATGGCCATTTGCACCAGTTTCCCCAGCAGTCAAGTCACTACTAAATTTCGATCCAAAATCCGACGGTTACTTCCGACGGCGCGTGGATTTTTTCTTTTAAACCTACCAAAAATCAGAAAGTTAGATTTTTTTTTTTAAATTTTGGTCATAAGCGTAGCTTAAGCGACGGCTAGGCTCATAAGCGTCGCTTAAGCGACGGATTTCCTCATAAGTGTCGCTTAAGCGACAGCGATTCAAATTGGTCAATCATTTAAATAAATAAACTTAATTGGTCAATTATAAGAAGAAGGTGCTAAGCATCACTTAAGCGACAGATCCTTTACATTCTTTACAATGTCCAAATTAGTGGGAACAGGTGGAGAAGAGATTAATCACTTGAGGGAGAAGGATGCTCGATGCTCTTTCCTTTTCCAAGCAATATGGATCTCCTATCATTCCGAAGCTGTGCAATATGCGAGCTGTTGCCTTTCTGTCTGATGGAACAAGGCGGGGAGATCAACTGATCATGAAGTATTCAAGTTTTTGTAGTAAGTGGAAGACAAAGGTAGCAATATTCTTACCCTCATGCTCCTTTGTCCTGGTTGTTATCCAAAGGTCATTGGATAGCCTTAACACGTTTTGTCCATTTCCCACGCAGCAAGAACCTCCATGATTTTGGTTTTGATCACAAGATCAATGGGAAGAAGGATGGGATTTCGTCGAAACAGATGATTGAAGAGTTGGATTGCTCTGATGTGCCCTCCGTGTTCATTTGCCCCATTTCTCTGGAACCTATGCAGGATCCTATTACCCTTTGTACAGTCCAGACCTATGAACGATCCAATATTTTGTAGTGGTTTTCAATAGGGCATCATTACATCTGTCTGACAACTATGCAGGAGCTCTGGGATTTCTCTCTTACTCCAAACACGACCCTTTCCCATCTCATCTACAAGTGGTTCTCACACAGATATATGATGCAGAAAAAACAGGCCGAAAATGTTCAGGAGAGAGTGAAGGAGCTTCTGGAGAAGCTCAGGAAGGCTAAAGGGAAGACTAGAATAAAGGCTCTGTGTGCACTTAGGTTGATTGCACAAACAGATGAATCTGCAAGAAAGAGTATAGTGGATGAAGGAGGGGTGATGTTGCTGTCATCTCTGTTGGGTCCCTTCACTTCTCATGCAATTGGGACTGAAGCCATTGGTATTCTAGTTAGGCTTCCTTTGGATTCAGAAGGAAAAACAAGCCTCATAGAACCGGAAAAGATCTCTCTAATGGTGGACCTTCTGCACGAGGGTACCATGGAGACAAGAATAAATTTAGCAAAGCTCATTGAAACTCTGGTGGATATCGAAGATCTGAAGTCTGAGAACGTTTTGAGTTTTAGGCTTCTATTCGGCTTGTTGAGGCTTGTGAAGGACAAGAAGTATCCAAGGGCTATGGCAGCAGGACTCAGTTTGCTTAGAATTATATTTTCTTGCAAGCAGGTGAGGATTCAGGTTGTGGGTATTGGATTAGTTGTACAGTTGGTCGAGCTTCTTCCTTATGCAACAATCCCCTGTTTAGAGACTTCCCTGGTGATTCTGGACATTCTTTCTACAACACCAAAGGGTAGGGCTGCTCTAAAGGACTGTGCTTGTACAATCCCTAACATAGTTAGAGTTTTGATGACAGTTTCTGAAAACTACAAACAGCATGCCTTGTCAATTTTGTGGACTGTATGTAAATTGGCACCTGAAGAGTGTACCTCAACTGCAGTTGAAGCGGGGATAGCAGCAAAATTGCTTCTTGTCATACAGAGCAGTTGTAACCCTGTTGTTAACTCTCTTCAACTCTCTGAGTGCATTGGAGATCTTGAGAGAAACCATCAGAATCCTTCGCTTCAATTCCAGAGGATTCCTGGTAATTGCAGCGCTATTCATCTGCCCTGTATCTGCAATCCTTCTCTCAAATGCCTTTGTAGAGCAATCAGTGGTTGAAAAATTGTCTTTTAGGATTAGATTAGTGGCAGAGGCATCTGGGCTGCCTAAGAGACATCTTACTAAACTCGTGTGCCAAAAATTATCTGAGAGTGTTCTTTCATTGTCTTTCTGCTTCCCTTTCTTGGTTACCCTTTGGCTATTTGCAAAAGCTGCAATAGTGCATTTCGTGGCTGGATCATATGCAGGCAAG
>LPNX010504471.1:1183-67462 GCA_001517045.1 Pseudotsuga menziesii | reverse complement strand
GATGGTTTGATATCCTCAACATTTTTTACTATTAATAGGCCACAACCTTGTTCTCTGATAGCCAGCTAGTACACCATGACCATGCAGTGAAGTAGTCCCTCCACCAAATACCGGGCTCAACCCTGGACAGGCAGTAATAGATCATGTCGTTTCATGATTTCATCCAATGAAGTTGACAAATTTACAGTGCTAATCTAAAATGGATAATGCCATATTGTCCACAAATTGACAGTGTATGGTTCAGTAGTATCTAACCTAATTCCCGTTATCACATTTGCAATAGCAATATTTCTAAAGTAGAACTTCTTATATCACTATTGTGAACCATTTTTTTATGAATCGTAGTACCTCTCAGGCATTCAAGTTCATTTTTTATTTTGGGTATATATTCTATTTTTACAGAGCTTCAATGCATGTGAAGTTATTAACGTAGGACATGCAATCTATTCGTGATGATCATTCAACTAATTAATTTTTTGTATTCATGATGGTCATTCAACTAATTAATTCTTTTGTAGACTGGAGATAATTAATATCAAAAGTTTAAGAGGACAAGTAAAGGTTGTTGGGGAAGTTATATGTGTCGGTGGTGCAATGGTCATGACCTTATACAAAGGTCCTGCTCTTCTATCTTTATCGCTTGGTGTTAAAAGCCATAAAATTACATACAATTCTCAGCATAATATTATGCTGGGTTCGATATTAGTCTTTGGGAGTGTAGTTGTTTGGTCTGCATGTATTGCTTTTCAGGTAATAATCAATGCCCTTATTGACAAATCTATGTATTCCTTCTTCTGATTTATTATACTCCATTTATAATTCCTTGACAGTTGATTTCTGAAACTGGATACAGGCTCCTATTTTGAAGAGATATCCGGCTCAATTATCAGTGACAGCACTCTCTAGTTTTGTTGCAAGCGTAGAATCTGCCCTAATTGCTATAATCTGCGAGCATAAAAAGCCCAATCTCTGGGCTATACGATGGAGTATTGAGCTTCTCAGCATTTTATACTCAGTGAGCATCTTAGCGTTCAACAAAACTTGTAAACTCGAATACACTGCAAAATAGATCAACTCAGTAGATATAACATGCCAATCCAGCCAATGAAAAGGTGAACAACTGGTCAATCATACCAGTTCAGAAGTAAAATATCCTAAACATGTTTGTGCCCTTCGTAGGGTTTCTACAGTGTATCCACTGAAAGGAATATTTCAGAATAGATAGGATATGCTGTCAGACCAACACATCACAAATATACTTTGGAGTTACTGAGAAACCAGAATCTTGAGGCCATGATGGAATTCTAGTTAGAACGAGAATCTTGAGGCCCAAAAAACACCTATGAATTAGGGAACACCCATATAAATACGGGGGTAACATGCACCATGCACCAAGTTGCAAAAACAGCCCCTTACCCATCTTTCATACAAGATACCCTCTTATAGCTGCCATGTGCCTGCAAAACTTGCTACTGCAATCTCCAATTGCAAAGGATGGGCCACCTCAATTCCCATAGGACATATCTGAAACACCAGCCCCCTCCATTCTTTCATCAACTAAAAGCTGTGGCTGTAGCATTCGTAAAAGAGAACTGACACGTTCTTCATTAAGTTGGTGACAGGCTTCTTTGTAAATAGAAGAATGCGAATCTGGAGAAAAAATGCACTCTTTAATAAAACTAAGCACTTCAACAGCTCCTTATGCTTCAACTTTAAAACTAATACACAACAGCGCTGCTACTGAGGTGACAGTGCATACTTGCTTTCAAAGTCTTGATTGAACCCCATTGGATTAAGAGCCAGAGTGGGACCTAAAGTGTACTGTGGATGCCCTGGGATAGTTTTCACTTCCAGAAAGACTAATTCCAACCACAGAGAAATAATTTAGTTCTAGAATTCGTTTGTACCAATCATCTAGTCTAGGAGGTTTACACTTTCTCATCCCACTTTGCAGCCTGTCAAATCTACCTTTATTGTTCTCCAATGGGATCTGAAGGTGGATCAACTGACGCTTTGGAGGAGCTGGAAGCTTTGGTAATAATGTTTGCACATTTCTTGCAGCATCAAGTGCAGCTTCAAGAGGATCATCCTTCCTAGCAGACACGAACTCCTTTAAGAGCAAATCATCACCAGATTTGCAGACAGTTGATGGTTTATGCACCCTAGATATTCTAGCTATATTTTCAGCATCATATTTTTCGTCCCCAATGCCATGTGACTCTAAACCAGTTCCAAAATTTGCTACATCCCCAGTTCTATTTAAAATCTTGCTTTTGTTAAAATCTTTCAAGCTTTCTTGTATTTTCTGGCTAGAAACATGTTTTTCATCACCAACAGTAGGTAAAGACGACAAATTATATAACAATGATACTGGGGGAGTGATGACAGGAACATTAAGAATCAGGTCAGGAGGTTGTGGAACTATACTGCCTCTGTTATCAGACGGTTTGTGTGTAAATGGAGGCTCTTTTATACCAGAGTTACTAGACCCCGTAGTAGTATCTATAGTACAGATCTTATTATAGCTTGTACCCAAAGAAAAATCATGTCTGCTATTACTATAACTCTTATGATTTGAGAGAGAATTGTGAGATTTTTTATCAGCTTGTATAGTCTTTTCAATTTCACAATATAGTGGCTTATGAAATCCACCTTTTGCACATGAATGTGATTGTGAAGGAGCACAACTCTCTCTGTCTGTTTCTACCTCGTCATCAGAAAGAATAATATTCTCATGTTCTTTTCTTCTCTTACATAGCTCAGTTACACCATCCTGTCCCGAGGAATCTGAGGAGAGACCTGTGCCCTTGCTCTGAGGCTCTGCCCACAAGATCTGATCCAGTGGGGATCTCATTATAATCTCAATCCATCAATCATACATGATATGTCTCTGCTGCTCACTATAAAGGAACCGAAGAGAACTCTACTCTGCTCTGTCAAAAAAATACAAGGGGTAGTACCCCCATACAAAATGTATGATAACAAGTCTAAATACCATCCTGATGAAATAAGCTAGCTTTTAACCCTCCAATTTGTATATGAGCAAATCTGGGGGTTAACAGGTCCACGGGGAATTGTGGTACACTGCAGGGGGTTATTTACAATTTTACATGTTTCAAGATGTCCATTGGAAGGAGATAGATGTATGGCCATCCTTTTCTAATATAGGTTTTTTAATCTTGTTTTTTGACTCAAACATTCGATCAAAATGTTTGATATTCTCATAAGAAAGTAGTTTGGCTTCTCTCACACATGGCAGATGTCCATCAAACTGTTGCATGGTGGTAAATTGTTATGTATTGCATGCTTGGAAGTGCATATAAAACGTTCACTATTGAAAGTATTCATCAATAAAGACCCAGCATGTAGTGAAGCTTTCAAGAGGTTAGCTTATGAGCATATACTGTTTAAACATTTAGTTATTCAGTGATTCTCGAATCTTCTGTTTCATCCTTGTTGTTGCTACTGGGAATAGTCTGGTTCATCTTTGATGGTCACAGACATGGTGATTCACTAGTGCTTCTTGAAAGCCTGTCTCAACATATGCAGCTGAATTTAACAGTTAACAGCACTTAGAATACGGGAATACGTTGATGCATTAAGAATAATCTCATCTTCATAGTACATTACCGATGAGAACATTTTAGTGATGATATGTCAATGATTTTCTAAGGTAAACTCTATATCTTATTTTCAAAAGTACCTGGTAACAATTATATACTTATTTACAACTTAAAATTCATTTTTGGTTATTGTGTTTTTTCCTTTCCTTCTTTCTTTTAATCCATCATGATTAACTTGCTCTCTGCATTTGATCATAATACCGAATATGTTCCATTCATTGGTCACCTGTTAAAAGGCACTGATTTAATTCTTGGCCTTCCATTATTTGTATGATTCTATAATATACAAGAGCAACAATGTTCTGGGAAATGTAGACAGTGGATGGATTGTGAAAGAAGGTAACTTTGGAGCAGTATGACATGTGTTTTTCCCCCTTTTGGTAGTTAATCCCTGTGGTTATCAATCTCCATGTAAGTTCTGCTTGAAAACACATAGACTACCTTTGACTAAGAGCCACGGCCCATGACCAAGGGGTATCTATTCTCTTAAAATCATCCAGGGCTTTCACCTGGCCTCAACTGCTTTGTTTAGAAGACTGTTATGTAAGCACAGGGAGTGAACCTGCCCATTTTTGAACTTGGGGTATCATCACCACAAGCACACCAAAATGAAGCTAGATAACAGCCAGTGGATGGAGCAGTATGACAGGTTATTACCTTATTTTTGAAGAGTACTAGACATAAAATAGATTTAATCCTTGCGAGAAGGAATTTGTTCAAGTCTTTCTAGAGAGGGTATGGAGCAGTATGACAGGTTATTAACTTATTTTTGAAGAGTACTAGACATAAAATAGATTTAATCCTTGCGAGAAGGAATTTGTTCAAGTCTTTCTAGAGAGATTTAGTTGGATAACTTGTGAAATCATAAGAACTTCTTGCTACTTCTTGAATATAATGGCAAAAACTGACATTGTTGTGTCTGCCCTTTTCATACATGAACTTGCAAATGTAGCAAGTTAGTGGTGTTTGGCGGAAATTTAGATTTGGTACACAACCTTTATCTCTAAATTTGGGTCAAACTATTGAATCATTTTTGGTTATGTTAAAGTTTGGAAATGTATTAAATATTGCCATTGTTTCGGTTCAAGTTGGAATATTTAAGCTGTTTGCATATGGTACCAATTAGTAATTTACTGATAGTTACTTGTTTGATGCAGAATGGAAGGAACCTTTCAGGTTGGGAAATGGATGGCTTCTATGGGGAGGAGTGGGTGTTGTTGCTGCATCTATTGGGGTAGCACTTGCAGGAGCAGCTTTGACTGCTTTGAATGGTGAACCTCAGCGACAAGAGGCTTTTATACAGTTCTAGTTTTTGAGAAGCATTTCTGGCATGATTTTTTTGTGACAGGCTTGTTTGATTGCAAAATTCCAACTGACTCTTGAATCCTTTATTCCATTTTTTTTTTGGTGATTGGAAACATAATACTCCTTTGACATGGAAACATTGAAGGGAAGACCACAGCTTTCAGTTGATGAAAGAATGGAGGGGGCTGGTGTTTCAGATATGTCCTATGAAAAACACTTCCTTGAACATTTTCACAAAGCATGCTTTAACCTGTTACATGAACTTGTTATCAGGCGTGCCTTATCCATCGAACTTGAAGAACACCTAGTAAATCAAGTTCTGAAGGTACAGGATGGGAGGTTTGCTTATACTGATGATGCTCTTGTTCTTGTAGCTCGCATTCTTATTATAAGGACATCCACAGGGTCTAGTTTGGGAGATGACTCCTTAAGACTCAAAACCTGCAAAGGCTACGCTGGTTTTATTGTTGAGAAAGTGAAAGCTACATATTCAGGGTGCTTAAATATCCAAGAAGTTTGTGCAAGTCTTCCATCCCTATTTCATTTGGATGTTCTTCTCATGGCTTTTCATTCTTCAAATGCATTTGAAAAAATCAAAATGGCAGAGAATATTTTTTCTACCCTTAGCAATGTAAGTTGTCCTCCAGTGTTATAAATGTGAATGAGGGAGTCACAGAAGAGCATGCAATGGCTGATCTCTTTGAATAGTATCATGGAATCCATCCAACAATGCACAGTGGTCAACCTACACAATCCAGACAACTTGTGCAAGTTGAATCAACTTTGTGTTGTAGTTGGACCACCTTGTACTTCCTTCCAAACCATGGGAGTCCATTTCCATGGATTTCATCAATAGTTTTCCTTCCAAGCAATGGAAACATGATCATATATTGCAAACTGTCTAAGATGGAAATTTTATTCCCTATGGAGATTTTATTCATTAGGATGCCCCTAAAGCTATAGAGCTATTCTTCCAACATGGCTTACCATTTTGGTCCATGAAAAGGAAATCTACATTTTAAGTGTCTTTTCTGCCACATCTGCTGATTTATTTCATAAAATAGGCAAAAAAAACACCTGAATAACAATATATAAAAAATTAAAAATAAAAGGTTTGTAAATTGACCATGTACTTCCCAATTAAGTGTTTTAGGCCGAACTCCCCAATTGCCACACTGATATCAAGTTTTAATTTGTAACATGATTGATTGTTAAGTGGCATTCAGATAGGACCTTGCCTTCAAGGCATACTACCTTAATTTACTAGAAGAAATGTGATTCTTTCAACTTTCCACGAGCAAAATTTCTTCATATATGGAGATACAAGGTTAATAAGAATGTTCATCTTATAAAGGAGATCAAACACATCTTAAAGGTTGAACAAAACAAAACTCACATTGGAGATTTCAAAACCAACTTTTTTTTAACTAGCTTCCTCATATTATGATGAGATTAGTGTACCCAGATTTAGCATTGCAGGGGAACCACTAGCATCATTTAATTCAGTCGCCTTCAGCTCACAATCCATAAGTGGGGTATCAATTATGCCAAATTCACCCATGAATGACACTATGCTCATTCCTCCATTAATATTAGGATTTGTTATACTGCTCGGCGCTTACTATATATATACTGCTCAGCACTTACTATATATAGCCAAATAATAAATATATTCTATGTTACTACAGAGTTCAGATTTAACTTCTTCCATTGGTGGTAATATTCACAGTAGTGTGCTAGAAAATGAGAAGAGAAGAATCAAACATGGAGCTAACCTCTGGTCAGACTCTTCAAGAATAAGAAAGTTGTAGTGAAGAGATGTGTGTGCTGTTTTGCAGTGAAGAAAGTTGCAGTGAAGGAAAACAGGCGTGAACGTCATGTTTTATTGGGAACATCATAACAGTATGACAAAGGATGTAATTCACGGTTTGGGATGTAACTGGCCTGCAGGTCTGGTTCAAGAACTGGTTGGGGGTCTTCAAGTGGTTAACAGATCTGGATCGACCGGTTCTAATAATTCTTTCCCTGGAAATTTTCTAATTTTCTTAATGTTATAAGTTATAACACTTTTTCATCCTGACTGCATTCATTTGTCTTAATCTTTTGCTAAGTATAGGTAATAATATAGTTCAAGTCTTCAAGCTATAGCTTTTTTATTACTGTTTACTTTTGAACAGACATGTCTTAACTTGCTTTATAAAGATGTCAGAAAACTAGAAAGTTAGTATGGGTGGTTATTGAATCTTGATCACTGCTATTGTGAAATTCAGAGTCTTCTTAACATTTAAAGCCATGCTTGGTTGGATAACCCATGAATTTGTCCTCTTGCAAGAATAATCAAGTATGCCTTACTTCTGCTTATGGTCTTCAGTATATAAATGGTTATTCCTTCATGTCTGGGAGCGAGTGAGCTTTATTTTCATTTTGTGTTCTTCTGACTACACAGAAAGCAGAATTCTAGCCATTGCTAGCCACTATATTATGTCAATGTTCTATTGCCTATGCAATTAGAAAATCCTTTTAAATTGTTGGTTTGTCAACGGCTGAGTCAATATTTAAACTCTGAAAAAAAACAGATATTGATATATATATTCTTCAACTTGAGCTACAGGATATGGGCATTAATGATCCGTATTTTATCCAACTTGTAAAGGAAGTTGAAGGATTGGAGCAAAAGTTGTTTGCTCATCCCTTTTATAAGGTGACTTTTATGTTGACTTTCTACTGTCAGCTATCTTATGAGGGGCTTATTGTTCTTGACTGGCTATGTTTATAATTAAATAATTTGTGGATATGTTTTGATATTTCCATGCTATAGTCTGAACAGGATGAAGACCAGTTGAAGTCTTTTCAAAGAAAAGCACAGCTAAATAGTGCAGCTCAGCAACTTCGTATGAAGATGCGTGACTCTCAGGTAATGTTACATAAAAATTTGGTGGGTACTCCCCTTGCTATATCCTAATTGTACATTGTATCTAGGCCCATAGACCTTTTTGGCTCCTTGTAGACATTAATATTGATTTCAATTTCTAGGTCTGGAATTCTGAAATCTTTGCTTTCTTAAGCCAGGAGCACCAATAGGTACCTGCAAATACTTTTTCATCTCAATGTATGTTGTAGGCTCAGAGGAATCATGTCTTTCTTTAGTTCTCAGATATAGAATGATTTTGGAAGGAAATCCTCTAGATGCCTGAATAGGAAGGTGTAATGATGGATTTGACATTTGTCCACTTACCATCACTATATGATGGATTTGACATTTGTCTCAGTTTTCTTACAGGTGCTACAATTAAGGAAATGCAATGGATCAATCTACAGACCATTCAAGGGATTTTGATGGTAACTTGTCTTTGACCAATCTTATGTCTCTCCTGCAAATCATTTATTGTATTATCAATTTCACAAAATCCTGATCAAGAATGATTTTGAGTTCAGGTCATCCAGTACAGAACTTAACAGTGGCAATTCCTCCATCAAAGGAGGGGTACACAAAGGGTCGTGAAGTCCCATACCATAGGAAATATTCCTGATGATGAAGACGAGCTTTTGGCTATTTACTTGGTTATCTCTCATTTTTCCAAGGGATTTTCAGCATCATGGTTTCTTTGTAAAATGCTTGGTATTTCTTTGTGCAGTAAATATTAAATTCTTTACTAAAATCAATAATGACAATGTAACCCCTTTTTGTAACTGAACAGTTTTCATCTCTTAAACAATCTGGGTTCATGAGTGTCTACCTAAGCCTCATATCATTAAGAGTAATGAAATGGAATTTAATTCTTGTTATAGATGACTTCAATGATATACATTGACTATGATAATATGGATGATTACATATAATGTAATCAAGTTCTGAACAATCCCAGGCAGCCTCTGTAGTAATTTTGCTGAGTTTTAAAGTAGGATTTTATAAGGGAAATAACTAAGATATTTATTAAAAAAGGACATATGCTCGTTGACTCTGTAAGTACATGCTCTTTAATAGATAAGTTAACCTCCTTGCTTGAGTTCATTTCTTTTACCAGGCTTTCCATGTTCTTCAGCAAAAATAGATCACTATACATACAGATCCAATTCCTCTGTTTTTGTTGCCCTGGATTTTGAACCTCTGCTACTGGCTCTTGAACGGGCTATAGCTCTATAACTCGGTTTCAAACTATTACTGGGTATCGATCTTTATTATATGATGCAATAATAAAGATAATGGTAAGTAGGGAACAAATATGAAATATTCAAAGTTGTAAGTACCTAACCACACTCAACACTGATCTGATCTCTTAAGTGAAGGCAGTACTGAATGCATAGGGCAGTTACGATCCAACAATTCCAGAACTTAGTGGTCTAACATAAAGTAAAGAAAGTAGGAGGCTTCATCAAGTAAATAGCAGCAATGTTCTGCCCAGCCACACATCGTCTCTGAAGCAAGATAAAAAATAAGCAAGCCATGCCGGCTCGTCAATGAAAAAAGCTTATTTGCCTAAATGCTATTTTCAATATATAGGACCAGGGGCTCGGTGGTGGTTCGAAGGCATAAGAATCCATCTGAGTCGATAAATATAAGGAAGGAATCGATGCTGATACTCACGAGCAGTTGATGCCAAGAATAAATTTGTATTTAAAAAAAAAAAAACAGTTGTAGCCGTCGGATAAGCGACGGCCACTCTGTCGCATTTCCGACCCTTTCCTTTTGACTACCGTCACTTACTCGATGGTATGAAGTTTAATTTTTTTTTTAAAACATGCCTTCCGTCGGGTAAGTGACGGAAATTTTGTCGTTTTTCTGACGTTAACATTTTATATCCGTCGCATAACCGATGCCTATGTTTAAAAATTATTATGAATTAAATGTCGGATAACCAACGATTTACATTTAACCGACGGTTGCTTAGATGTCGCTTAACCGACGGTTACTTAAGTGTCGAATAACCGACAACAAGTTTCTGACGCTTAAAAAAAAATCAAAGTGTCGTACATGCGACAGAGAAGTGTCGAAAATCCGACATGACGGCCGTCGGATTTTTGGTCGAAATGTAGTAGTGAGTGTGGGCTGCAAACCCATAACGGCCGTGAAATAAATCATCAAGAAAAACCACAAACACCCCCCACTGGGCCGCCAGACCATCTATAGATTATATATATACGCTGAAACGAAAACTAGGAATCTACTAACCACAGAGGAAACGAATTGACCAAGGGAAACAAAACTCATTTTGACCATTTGAATGGAAAGGTAAAATTGGCATAAGGGCCTACCTGGCACTGTGTTGCATGACTGGTCGAGAAAAAACCATAAACCTCCACGGCGGAGCCACCTAGGAGCGAGGTACCGACAACAAGTGCATTGGTCTCCACATGCGATAACGACAAAATGGGAAAAAGACAACAATAAAATAATAAACCACAAACCCAAAATATATATGCCCCAGTCAATGAATAATTGACGGGAAAAAAATAAGATCATCAGGAGGCAAAACAACTACGGGGTCGGCGATCCGGTCAATAGCATCTCTGCAACGACGGATGATGAAACGGCTAGGAGAATCACAATGGAATCAGCAGAGAAACAAATAAAAACTCACATCGGAGCTCGCAAGACTAAGGCTTCGGATCAATAGATGGTTGGAGCGCCGCAACGGCGAAACCATAAAAGAAATCAAGTTCCATAGACCAATCGAAATCAGAGCAAAAATATACATGACTTCGGAAAAAATGAAAAAATTGGTCAAGCGGAAAACAAAATCAAATTACATAAAAAAGATAGTGCCTTCCAGAGCTGCAATGACGAAAGATGAAAGCCTACGGATCTGCGAAACAAAAATGGTGGGGATCGGAAGAGGATAATACAACCCTCGGGAAGCTTCACAGTACCTCCTCCACAATGGTGAAAGACGCAGAGACAAATGTTTCGACGGGATTTTAAAACAAACGCCGACGAATAAAGTGCATCAGAGACCAAAAACCTTTGAATCGGTCTTGATGTCCTATTCTTTTCCAAAACGACGGGTGTGCAGATGACTAGACTCTTGACTCAAAAGTCCAAAACACTTCCGATGGCAAGGCAAAATTAATTCAAACAGTAAAACATCGCTGGCATAAAAGTAATCTTTGCGAAAACATCAAGCAAAACCAAAAGCTGAGCAAAATGAATTAAAGGAGGGTCCCAAATTTTTTTGAATTTTGGGAAAAAGTTGCAGCTGCAACATTAACATAAATGGCTAATTCATATTCTTCTAGCTAGTCATTTTTTATGCCGTGACTAAATTGGTCACTTATGTTAGTCATTTTTAACTCTATCACTTATTGTCTAGTCATATTTGTTAACTGGTGACTAAATTAGTCATTAATTTTAGTCATTTATAGTTGGGTCAATCAAAATTGCTAATATTTAGTAGTAAATCACTTGAAAAACCTATGGCGACTAAAAATTTTAGTCACGTAGTAGATAATTCCTCATTGTGTACTAGTGATATGATGAATGCAGTGACATCAGTGATGCAAAACCTTCCAGCTATGAAGAAGTATCCAAGAAGATAGGGAAGACTAGTTCAAGAAGAATGATGTCTAGGATGCAATATCGAAACCTAAAGGGAAGTTTGTAGTTCCATCATGTAGTAGATGGAAACATCGTGGGATACAAGGCAAGATTCGTAGCACGAGGCATAGACTATGAGGAGACATTTGCAGCCACTAGAAATACACATGACAGGTAGAATCATGTGTGCAAATGAAAGAAGGCCTTGTACAAGCTCAGAAGGCACCCATGGAATAACACATTCATGAGGAGCTTTAAGATCACCTAGAGTGATGAAGATCTTAACCTTTGCTACAAGGTTGAAGATGAAAGCCTATAGAGGATGACAAGCTCACAGATGGGTGCGAGAAGAACGCTTTCTAGATAGAGGATATTGGTATCTAGTGACCCTAAATGGATACATAGAATAATAGTAGCATAGTAAGCTACTTGTCACTCCAGTACAAGATACATAGAGTATGAAAGACAAAGGAAGAATAATGCTCTGCTCTAGAGGGAGTGACTGCAAAAGATCCTGAGGCTCGACATGGTACGACAGGATGGATAGATTACTGATGAATCTAGGCTTTACTGAGAGTAAAGTAGATTCCAACCTTTGCTTCAAGGTTGAAGGCGGAATACTAGTGATGCTCCTATTATATGTCAATGACTTGTTTATGATAGAAGTTGCAAGAAGGAGACTTGATTTTGAGTTTGAGATGAAGGACTTGGATATGATGTACTACTTTCTAGGCATGGAAGTGTGGCAGAATATCCTTGGGATAAGGGAAGTATGCAGTAGAGATCCTGAAGAGGTTCAGGATGATGGAACACAAGGCCATGACCACACCTATGGCATCAAACCTGAAGCTATTAAGTGACACTTCATCAGATTCAGTTGATGCTACGATGTATCGTTAGACGATTTGTTCCTTTATGTACCTGACGAATATGATATGATATATTAGCTTTGTCGTGAACACATTGAGACATGTTCACCTAATGGTTGCAAAGCATGCAGTGAGGTACCTGAAGGGTACAATTGATTATGGGCTCCAGTATGAGGTGAATGAAAACATTAACTTGGAGGGTTATGTGGATTCAGATTGGGCAAGCATTGCCATTATAGGAAGAGTACTTCGAGGTGCTACTTCTGTATGAGATCAAGAGTGATCTCTTGGTTTAGCAGGATGGAGTCCTGCATGGCACTGAGAATAGCCTAGAGAGGAGCAGTGAACCTCCAGTATGTGATCCATATCGAGATTTCTTGAAAGAGGGATTTCTAGCATAGTCAGTGAAGACAAGTTGTCTGAGCATAAAATCCTGGCAAAGCTCGTAGGTGGCTCAGACATAAACAATCATGTAGGTCTTGGTGAAGATCATAGGTTATCCTTAGATGTAATCATCCATGATGTAATTCTATGCTAGAAATTTCTAGATTTAAGTTTGAGTACTTCAGGGAGAAGCTTGGTGTTCTCCAGATCGAGGTTCCCTCCAAGGGGAGGTGATGAACCCGAGAGCCTTTCTGAGATGGTCATAGGATTGGTTCCTTTCATGGTCAGATGTAAGTATAGAGTCATTCTGATATGACTGTGGGATTGGTTCCCACATTATCAGATGTAAGTGCAGATCCATTCTGATATGACTGTGGGATTGGATCCCACATGATCAGATGTAAGTGCAGAGCCATTCTGATATGACTGTGGGATTGGCTCCCACATGATCAGATGTAAGTGCAGAGCCATTCTTATATGAATGTGGGATTGGCTCCCACATGATCAGATATAAGTGTAGAGCCTTTCCCTAGATGATAGATGGTGTGTCCTATCATGCCGACAGATGTAAGTGCAAAGCCTTTCCCTAGATGATAGATGGTGTGTCCTATCATGCCGACGGATGTAAGTGAAAAGCCTTTCTATGGATGGTAGATGTTGTGTCCTATCATGCTAGTAGATATAAGTGTTGAGCCCTTCCTTATATAGTAGATGGTGTGTCCTACTATGCGAGATGATGTAAGTGATGAACCTTTCTAACTGGGTCAGATATAAGTGTTGAGCCTTTCTGACTGGGTCAGACATAAGTGTTGTGCCTTTCTCTGGATAGTAGATGGTGTGTCCTGTTATGCAATTAGATGTAAGTTCTAATCCTTTCCTTGGATGATAGATGGTGTGTCCTATCATTCCAGTGGATGTGAGTGCTAGGCCTTTCTGACATGGTGGTGGATGTGTTCCTCCCATGGTCAGATGTGAGTGATGGGCGTGCCTTTTTGACATGATGGTGGATGTGTTCCTCTCATGGTCATATGTAAGTGCTGGGAGGGCCTTTCTGACTGGGTCAGATATAAGTGCTGAAGAAGATGAAGACCTACATGGAGGCTAGGCCTACAACCAACATGAAAAAGGGCTGGCTCTGTAGAACCTCCTATGGCGAGAAGAATTGAGAGATAGCACCCGTTGATTGAGATGGCGGAAGCAGTGATGATGATGATGATCCAATGATGATCCAGCTTCGATGATGATCCGGGGATGATCCATCTTTGATGATGATCCAGTTTCGATGATGATCCAGTGATGATGATCTGATGATCTAGACTAGATGTCGATCCAGTGATGATGATCCGATGATCCAGACTTGATGTTGATCCAGAGAAGAAGACTTGTGCGGATGAATTGTGTTAAGAGAATACCTTCCTAGTTAAGAGGGAGTGATGATGTATTTGTAACTTCAGAATGTATTCACTTGCATATTTTATGTATTGTACCTCAATGTTCCTATCGGGAAGTATCTATAATGTAATTGAGTCATGTGATACCCCGATGTTCCTATCGGGACAATCAATAATGTAAACAAGTCATGTAAAGTCATAGAGGGCAACCTTCCTTATTGATCAAGGGTTAAAGTCCCTGTAGTTGTGGGGCACTAGGGTTGTTAGACTCTCCTATAGAAGTCGGCCTTGGTGGGTTAATGCAATTCAGGTCATTAGTACCCTAGTTGTGGTTACTCCAGCCTACATAACTGAGTTAGGATTACTCGAGCCTACATAATAGAGTCAAATATTAAGTGAACAAAAGAATATAAATAGAGAGTGAGCCTCTCTATTTATCACACACACACACACTCAATCACTGGGGCGCATGAGTGAGAGAGGAGAAGCTCTATCAAGCGCGCGAGAGAGAACAACTGTTGGAGATCACATTTATGTTTCGGTTTTTGCTGCTGCCATTGGTGCTTGTTCTATCTCTGAGGAAGTTGCGGGGTTTTCTCCTTTATGGTTTTCCCAAGGAAAATTCTTTGTGTCTCTTGTCTCTTATGATTTTTGTTGTGCATGTTATTCTCTCAGATAAGATCCTAAGATAATGCTAGATTAAATGTTAAAAATCTAACACTTAATGTGTTTAAAATAAGTTTTATTGAAAATATATCATTTTTTCATATAAATATCAAGGAGTTCTTAATTGTTTAAAATTTTAAAAATTTGAAAGAACAAAATTTGTTTTTTTAACATTTATTTTTGATAAAAAAGTTTAGTTAATTTATATTGTTAATTGAAGTAAAATTATTTATATTTCCATTTCATCTTTAAAAGGATCAAATAATAAATACCCTTCCAATTAAAATTAAGACCCACCCTTCAAATTTGATCACTTATCACCATTCACACAGAAGTGAAAAGCAAGGGAGAAACCCTTTTTTCTGTAACAATGGTTGCGAGCATTAGGTTGATTACATTATCTGTATTATATATGTTACCTATTTTTAACTCAGCACATTCTCGTGCCCTTGGATGACCTAGCTATTAAGTCATCTCATCCAATTTTATTCAAAACATGCACAGATCGTGGTTTCAATCTCCACAGCAAAATTGTGCATGATCCCAAGCTCGCACTGTAGAGATACAGCCAGTACTTATAAAATGGAATCATTCTCTTTACCCCCTTTGTTGACAATAAGTTATGCTATTCACCCTCTAATCGTTCATTAATGCTTGTCTAGGGTTTAGGTTATATATTCTCATGGTTATATTTTAATTGCATGCATATGCAGATCTAGGGGCTCTTTGGATTTGTCTCCAATTTTGGACTTTGTTGATTCCAGCCATGATTTGATTCTTGTTGCTGACACGATCACCTTTGATCTCATCCATGATATCACTGCTGATTGCGAGGTTGATTTTGATGAAGTGAGTCAATGATTTTGTCATTATAAACATTATTTAAGTTGGTTGGGATAATTCGCTTAGCTTAGCAAAAATGCTTATGTTTCTACTGTGATCCTTTGTATTCTTCGATTGGATTAATGTGTGACATTCCTATTTCATTTCCCATGGTTTCTTGCTTGTTAGTGATAGAAAGAAGGTGATTTAACCGCTCACTTTCCTGTGTCGCCCTCTTCTTATATATTCTTGATATGGCATGAGCTAGGGAAGATCTACTAGTTTACAGAGCTATGATTCGCTCAGCAAACATCTTCGGCTCTTTCAATGAACATCAATTCAAATTTCTCTCTTTCATTCACTTCACCACTTCCACTTCAGCTTCTGCACCGACTCTATCTCTCCACCCAAGGAAAGCATTGGGAATATTTCTCAGACTGTCTATGATCTCATATTCCTGGTTGGTAATGATGGGCTATCAGACAACAATTCTAAAATTATGAGAAAGAAAAATCCTTTAGATACTATTCTTACCCGTGCTACCATTTTATCTTTTCTGTGAAGGATTCATTAATTCCACTCAAGCTAGAGATGGGTGGGGTCTAATCGGGGTCAAAGGGGAACTTTAAAACCAAAAAATTGAAAAGGTAGTAGCAAATCTAGGCTGGTAGAGATGCAGTGAATTAGGCGACATAGAATAAAGAAAAAGTGACTCTCTTGAACCCAAGTGGAAAAGATACAATTTGAAATTGCCAACCCAACTGGGAGATTATATGATCCTGATGCAATTTTTAATGATGTTTAAGACCTAGAGAGGGATACCAAGGCTTCAATAATACAAACCCAAATTCCCATATGATCCTCCTAGGAGAGAGATTCTATATTCCTTACACAAGAAGAGGCAAGGAATATGAATCCTCATATGCTAGCGAGGATCCTTTATCCACAAAAGAGATCACCTGATTGTCAAATTCCATATGGCCAATGATTTAACAAAGGTGAAGTAGGGTCAATTTAATCATTCATCTTTTGGTCCAGCCCCTGAAGCTTAGACTAAACCTATATAAATTGAGAATCAGTTAATAAATCCACCAAACATACTATCTAAGTAAGGTAAGAAAGAGGACCAAGATGTTAATTAGTTCTGTGTTCAAATTCGCTTGGCTTAGAAAAAATGGTTTTGTTTCTACTATGATCCAGTGTATTCTTTGACTAGATTAATTTGATGTTGATTGTATCATTCGGGGTTGGATGTAATTCAAGACCTGGGTGCTTTGGTTATTGATCACACAAGCTATGTTGTTTCAAAAACTAGCAGTGGCCATACTTTGATTTTGAGTGAGGATGTAATTGATTCCAAAGTTATTCCGAGAGAGAAAAATCTTGAGGTAAGTACTGCAGTTCATAGTTTCAAAGAATCATTATCAAATTCATGTTTAAACTTCAAAGATCATCATCTCTTCCTTTTTCTCCAAATGGTCTACATGATAATTGTCTTGACTCTCAATAGATGCATCTTGGATACAAGTTCTGAAACTACCACGCAACAAGATTTAAATTAGATCACTATTCTACTTTTACATGAGTGCTGATAAAAATTAACTGAAAATGACTTTTCATCCTCTTGAAGTAGTTCGTAAAACATTACTTTTGATTTACATGTAGTTGTCCTGATTCCATGTAGGCAAGAATGAGTAGCTTTTAATCTATGATTCTATGTAGATTATATTTAGAAGCTTCTGAACACTCTGAATGTATAATGCCAACTAATCAGCAAGTAGAAACTATAACGAGTTTATCCATTTTATAATGATTCATATTCTTTAACCATCGCAATGAACTATAACATGGGACCAAGTGGAAATTAATTTTGATATTGTATACACCATTAAAATCACTTTGGTTAAAATATGGGAAAGGCTAACATGGTAATATGTGATGGATTATAATCATGCTGAAGTTTTGGAGTGAACATGTACATCGCTGCTAAAACCATGCAATATCAACAAATCTAATAGGGCTACGTCTAAGCATTTAAAAAATATGTGCAGCAATGGTACTCCAAATATTTTAGCTATCATGGATAGCCCCTTTTAGCACTTGATTCAAAAATTAACTTTCAAGCACATAACTGAATGTGATATTTATTCTCAAACTTAGTAGTTTCATACGTTTGGGAACTGAATGTTCCCAATACCTTTGGGTACAACCTTTAATTACAAAAATTTAACCATGCTTGAGCATAAAGGAGTATTGGTCTTTGAAGACTTGTTGATGGCCATCTCCCCTGTTTATTTTCAACTTTTCAAATATGTTAACAGTGTTTGATTGAAAATCCCTCTTTGCATTTGGGGCAGTTGTTGATTTAGCAGAAATTTGGTTTGTTCTAGTACCTTGAACTTCTGATTCACACTATCTGATCCTTTTATATTTTTTGGTATTAACACCATTGTTTAATGCCTTAATTCCCTCCCCTTTTGATGTCTTTTTTTTTCTTCCCCATCAAGAATTCATGTTCTGTACCAAATGTGACAGACGCAATTGTAGGAGACAGACCATACAAGACTTCGTTGTCAGAGTGCCAACAAACATAGGCACCCCCATGTTTGTATCTATTTAGTAACAAACTATTGAAATCACTTCCTAGAAGTGCGACGATGTAATTGATTCCAAAGATATTCCAGGAGAGAAAAATATCGAGGTAAGTATTGCAGTTCATAGCTCTTTTTGGGCTCAAACCAGGTTTTAGAATGACAAAAATGATTTCGAGTGCCAGAATTGTTTGGGATGAATTTGATTGTTTGAATATTATGAAATGGGATTTGTGAGAAGTAAAGGTTTTTGAAATTGTGTTTATATTAAGATCAGAATTCTCATGCACCATTACCTGAATTGAACCTCAAGCACATTAATAATTAAATTCCTACAGACAATTCCATTTTAATACTTTTTGCATTATCTTGTATATGTTTAGATGATTTTCTGAGCTTGCCACTTAAATTTGGTTTAAATCCAGTCAGATTTTGAGGAGTAGTTTGTTGGTTGTATGAAACCTGATCTTATTGGAGATAATTTTTGGGCATTGATATATCATGCACTCTTTTCTTCGTATCAATATGAAAAAAAATGTTTATAAACATTATTGCAGTATCACTTTGGAGATGTTAGCATCAATGTGCTTTGAAAATGTGTCTGAAATATTGACAGGTTTCATGTATGGAGTTAAGTAAATGGAAAAGGAAAAATTAGAGAACATTTTGTTCTTATACATATTTCTCTTCTCGAAGCAAATCTTGTGGAGTGGAATTATGAAATCATGAAGAGTGCAACATAGTTTCGATGGTGAAATTGCAGTTTGGAAATCCTTTGTGACAATATTAACATATTCGGATTACATGCATGGCCACTGAACTTAGAAAAGGAAGGTTCATATTTATTGATGATATTTTAGGTTGGAAAATGTGGCATTCTCATTTATCCTACTTGTTTCAAATTTCAATTGAGGAATCAAAAGGTTAAAACCCCCTTGTAAGTTGCTACTTTTGTGGTTTGAGTATAGGATCTGTGAAGTGATGGTTCTGCAACAACATGAAGAAAAATCATCAGGTGTATTTCAGCATTTCATAGTTGCTAGGTGTGGTTGTGGTTACAAGAGCAGATGCAGCAAGCGAGAAAGGTTTTATCCTTTTTAAATTACGGGAGTGGTTGTGGAGCCATTTTCCTTTGTGAAAAAGAGATTTTTGCAACATATGTGTGACATGTATGGTTGCAGCTGGTGGCCAAGTAGAGGAACCCATACTAAGTGGGTCCCAAGTAAAATAAAACCTACAAAACCTTTTCCATGCTGATATGATTCTTCAATTTGTTTGATCGTATCCTCATCATCCCATTTTGTTAACAAAATTTTCCAGAATTCTATAAGCCTACTAGTAGGATTCAGTTTACATCTCAATGGTATCTCTACTACACACCAATGGTGTTGTAGTTTCTAGTTACATAAAAGTGGTATTCTGTACACATTGACCATAATTACGAGATTTATGACATCTCTTAGTATATGAAATCCAGTTACACTAAAATACCATTGTATACATAATGTCAAAAAGAATCAACTATTATTTCGATGCAGGTCATTGATAGCATGCATTCAAATTACGAAGAACATTGTTGCTAAGGTTAATCTAAATTGTGTTCAATCTTCTAACTTATATCAAATAGAGTAAGTTTCTTATTCATGCATTTCTGTATGTAGTATTGTAGGTCACAACCCTTATAAAACTCAGTCTCTTAAATGTAAATTTTCCTTTAATATCAAACTAGGGATAAACAGTGCATTCAAAACAAAAAGCTAAAAAAACTAATACCTATCATTGATCCATCTTAAATCTGGATCTTTTATTGAGGTGTAATTTTTTTACTTAACTTTTTTACACATTAAGAAACAAATTTACACAAGAAATTTGATCCCTCTTGGTGCTTGATAAATATGGGTTTAAGATGCATCTATGCTGGTTTAGGGTCTAGACACGATTATGGAGCGATATAGAACAACGATTTTGTTGTTATGAAAATTCTACATAGAAATAATGCTTTTAAAACCATAATTTCAGCCATATTAAAAGCAAAAGACTTTTAAATTGATCATTGGAATGAATGTGCATTATTGCTATTTTACTTTTCTGTCCTCAATGAACCCTATATCAAGTACACTAAACTAAGCATACACTCATTGAAGGATTTTTCTATTTTTAACCTCAATAAGTGTGCATTGTTTCCTTTTTAAATCTGGACAAATAAGCATTAAGGCTCTTTATCAATGTTTTGTTTCACGATTTAAATTTGTTTAATTGTTGTTACCTAGCAACACAGGGATTGTATTTGTATTTAATGTCTCACAGCCTTGGTTTATACTATTATAGATCAAAATCAATTGCCTTACCGATTCCTTATTTCATAGATCTTGACAATTCTCTCAAAGATTCCTAAACTAAGAGTTCATAAGAGAAATGACCATAGGCATTATATTGCATGTTTAATATGGTTGTGCACATTAAAATTGAAGATATGACATTCTTTGATTGGTTTTATTTCTAACTTGCTAGAGGTAGTGGATTGGATTAAGGGCTTCCATCCCCTATATTCTTTCCACTTTCGATATAATGGTTACTAAGTTTTATTATTCTGTATCATCTCTATTTGGGGCTTGTTGATTCTTTGTATCTAATGATTTCAAACATAAGTATTATAGGATATGTTATTTTGGATAAGGGCTTAGTATGCTAGTTTCTTTTTTCAGGATCTTGTGCTTTTCTGAGGGATTTCTCATTCTTTAAATCCTACAAACAACTTGGTGAGTTTACTAGAGGAACATTTACCTATTTTTTCTTTTCTTTCTAGCTTCCAATCAATCTTCATTTGGTGAAAGATCAATATTTGATCTCATTTCAATTGTTGGTTGTATCCTTACATTCAAAGGCATTATGATAATCATTATGTATTGTATTGTGAAGGTGCTGAAAGTGCTATCTGATTCACCTTCTACATATTCTACAAATCCTAAACTTGATTTGTCCAGTCCTCCAGCACTTATAGGATCTTCTATTTCCTTGGTTTCAGTTGTGTAGGTATGGCCGTTTAATAAATTTTAGGCATTATAGCAATTATGGTGTAGTACAATTAGTACATTTGAAAGTAATGTAATAATTATAGATAGAAATCAAATGGATTATGAAGCACCTTACATGATGTGGTTATGTATAGCTTTGATGAAGTTTTAATGTTCTGTCATATTTTTTATTGCTTACAAGCCTCAGCGACTAATTAAATTATTACAATAGAACAAAACCTTACATATTATTAAATGACATTTCCATCTAATAGTTTTGCAAAAAAACAAGAAATTAAGGTCCACCTTTTCACTAACAGTTGCCTCTACCTGACTCCTTCGTGTGTGTCTTTTTCACTGATAGCTGCATCTAGTTGAGTCCTACTACAAGAAAACTGTCAATAAATTTTGTTATCATAAGTAGTCTCTACATATTGTACAAAGTGGGCTTAGGATTTATCTTCAATATCTAAAATCCTCTATGGAAGTGGTTGTTATATCTACTAAAACCAATAGCTGCTATATATGGATGTTATATTTGTTGTAGAGCATATTGCATTGTCATTTAAATGAAACTTGATATAATCAATTGATGTTCTAAGCTTTTACACCATAAAGTAATGGATATCTCATTCCAAGAGATGATATATATGCCTAGCTATCTGGTGCCTTCGATATTGTTGATTCTATATAGCGCTAATACTTCCTCAACAACATACTTCACTAAGTTTAATGTTAAGTCCAGGGAGTTGGATTTGGATTTGCTGCTACTAGTCGGATTATGTGATAAATGTGAGGATGAGAGATATGCTTATGTACTCTTTGAGTTTGTTGTTTTTACCTCACATGCTGATAGTGGATCTGTTGCTTCTTCATTGGAGAAAACATGCAAGTACCACTCACATATCTCTTCCATAGAAGGGCCATGCATTTTGTGAAACCGCTAATATATTTGTAGAAAGCTCATGCTAAATCTCTATGAATTTCATCCAATTCATGATACAATACCTATTATTGATAATTCACATGAGCAGCTTCAAATTTTTAATTGAATTGTTCCAACCATGAATTGATTTTCCAGGTAATAATTTATACTAATATTGAATTTTTCCCTTGACATTGTGGGAAATTATAGCACATTCATTGTGGGCTCAACTGCAACGATCAAATATCTTCTACCAAGCATGATGATCAAGTATAGATGAAATTTTAGAGCTGGAAAATGACTTTTGTGTACAATTAGATGGTTGGAAATGACAGTCATAAAAATCTGAACTAAATGTCTTGTTGTTCCATACATATTCCAAAACCTAAACATATCTTCAACCAAAAAATCACATGCAAATACACAAAAATATGAAGGTGTATATGGTTGGAAAATCCCAACAATTTTATCATCATTGCCATGCTCTAAAATCTGAAACATTTTCTGAATCATACATTGGAAAATCACCATCGGAAATTTCTGCACATTCACTTAGTAAGAACGGTTGTCTAAGAGCCACAAAATCAACATTTTACTCCCTAGAATCATCCCCATCAATCTCATAGATGGCATACCCAAACAATTTCCAACAATCCATCCCCAAACTATACCTATCAATTTGAAAATTTTCATTACTAACATCAAACACTTGGATGCCTTCATTCTCATCACATGAAGAGATAAATACATCTAACATCTTATCATCATACAAGAGCCTCTCTTGAAAAATAATACTCTCCAAATCAACCATTACATTGTCAAAATAAAAATTTGGAAAGAACTATAGCTTACATTACCCTTTCCTTCATGGAAGAGTGAGATGGATACTTCATTACTAATGTCTTCTAAATGTGTGGTTGTAATAGTTGCTTCAACAAACTTATCACTCGTTTTTGAAATATAATATGAAAGTGGCTCATGGGATGGAGAGAAAGATAGCAATTTATATTTAAAATGTGCATATATTATTCTAATATATTTCACCAAGTATCCATAAGCATTATAAATCATCTTTATTTAAACCGAGAGAGAGCTTGAAAGGTTCTTCTTATGGAAAATCATCAAAGAAACGACCATTTGTGCAACTCTTCAATGGGCTTGCTATACTAGCGACATATTTTTTGTCGCTAGTATAGCAAGCCCGTTAGTGAGTTGCACAAATGGGCGTCGCTATAGCGACAACACCTCATCGCTACAACGATGCCGCATTGTTGGTACAAATATATTTTAAACATGTGCCTCCGTCGCTATAGTGATGACACCTCGACGCTATAGAGACAACCAAGTGTTGCTATAGTGATGGTGGAAATGTTTCTATAGCGACGGGGAAGCGTCGCTATATAGAGAAACAGTTTGATTTTTTAAACAACCCATGTTTCATGTCTTTTCTGTCACTATAGAGACAATCTATGGAAAGTGTTGCAATAACAACAATTTTCTGTGGGAAAAATGTGCACACGTACTAGTGATATATACCATTATAGCGGACTCTATAAGTTATGTTCCCAAAGTCTTAAAGGGTGCTAGCTCAATAGAAGAGCATTTGCCTTACAAGTAAGAGGTTGGAGGTTTGATTCCTCCATGCCCTAATGATATTATAATATCGATTATAAACAATTAAATTAGTAACTAAAAAATAAGATATAAGTGACCAAACAATGAGAGGTAAGTGACCAAACAAAATGACCAAAATTCGTATATAAAATTAATAAAAACGACTAAATTAGTGACCAAAAAATGAGAGATGCGAAACTAGGAATTATAAAGGATGCAACACGTGGCACGAAAGATGAAACCAAACATGGTGTTGATATGGTACAAAAATAAGATGCAAAACTAGGCATTAAAAATGATACAACAGGTGGCTCTAATGATGAAGCCAAACATGGCGTTAATATGGTAGCAAAATAAGAAGTTACTTTGGATGAAAAACATGGCACTACATAGGAAGAAAAATATGGTGCAACACTAGAAGAAATATTTGGTGTCATTTTGCTAGAAAAACATGAAGCAAAGAAAGAAGCAAAAATTGGTGCAAATTTGGAAGCATTTTTAAATTGACACATATTTGGAAGTAAAACATGGTGCAAAATGGGATGCTAAAGTGGTAGCAAAAATGGATGCAATATTGGTTTCTAATTTGGATGCTAACATGGTGCTATTAAGGATAAAAATATGGCGCTAACAGGGATGCCATTTAAGAAGAAAAAGCGGACACTTACTACGAAGAAAAATAGGACATTGTTTAGGAAGCAAAGTTGGACGCTATTCTGGAAGCAAAAAAATAGACGCTATTTTAGACGTCATAAAGGATGCTATCTAGGAAGCAAAAAAAGGAGTTTTTGAGACGCTTTAATTTTTGTCCATGACGCATCCCATTTAATGTCTAGTTTGACCACTCAATGTAAAAAAAAATTACACTAAAAAGGGACGCTAATTCCAGGATTTGTTGTAGTGTATGATGACTAAGCCTATGTCATTGACGAAGTATAATTAATTTTGAGAGAAGCTTAGCATGGAAGAGAATTCATCCTTTGCTCAGAGGGATTGTTAAAGTTACAACATCACGAGTCATTCTCCAAGCCAATCTCCTATTCCAATATTGGTCCTCTTGTGTTGAGGTAGTACCTTAGAAAGCCTAAGTTGGACTCAGGAAACTTGGAGGATATTCTTGAGTTGGACTCAAGAATGACTAAGCCTTATGTGTAAAGGTGGATTCTTTGATATGTCAAAGTGATGATGTTGTACAGTGTTGTTGGATACAACTAAGGACTTGTGTGTCAAGTCGAATCCTCATGTGTTGAAGTGGACCTTATGTGTAGAGGTAATTATTTGCATGTCGAAGCATGAATGATGTGTGGTGTATTACTAAGCATGGTCACTCGATATGGATGAGCTATTAAGTATCATCTAGAGACTGTCCACCTATAGAGTGAGTTACTTTAGCATATTACCACTTGGAACAATAGTAATCAAATATGATCACCTCATTGGAACAATATTCTTAGTACAAACTGATATGATAGATAAATTAAAGTTGGAATGTGTGGACAATGCTGATAAGATAAGAAATAAATGACAAATGTATGATAGAAAAATTTGAATTTCTCATGACATTGACTTCAATTAATTAAGGAGAACTCGAATTGATTAACTCCAAGTGATATTAATAAGAAATGTTTAGTTAATTAAGGATAAGTTGATTTATCACTTCAATGATTCAATAAAGCATGATTTAGTTAAGAAAATTAACTAAGTGTTGATAAAGAAGAAATATACAACTAAAAGTGTTTTGCAAGATGGCACTTTAGTTAAACTAAAATACGACACTTAAGTTACAATAATTTCATGATAACACTTGAGTTAGCATCCTAACTAAGTGGTCTAACATCCAATTAGAAGGTGATCTCATCTGAATTTCAAGTACAAAAAGATATTAAGGCATGATTGAGATGTAATGTGTAGTAATCATGCAAGACTTTGATAAGATCGAAGTAAAGTGTGAATTGAAATAAATTGTGTGTGTTTGTGTAGAAGTGGTGAATTGATTGTATGTAGGGCATACAACTGGACTCTTCCATCAGTCTTGCTCAATGAAAGAACCTAGGGTGCTTGGTAATTATCTCTTATAAAAGCACCAAGTGTGCTTGATATAAATACACATTGTAGGGTTCTCTTCTCTATTTCTTAGTGATTACACCTGGGGTGTTTTCTCTCTTATCTTGCACCAAGGGTGTCGAATATTTTAAAATACAATCTCTGTTATGTATAATTATGCTATGGATGTTTTTTTTGTATTTTCTCCCTCATTGTTTTGAGGGTTTTACTGAGGGTACATGCTGTGTTATGTGTGAATAATTATGTGTATGGTTTGTCAATTAATTTTAAGTGCTCGATAATTTTTCATTTATATATTAAAATATCAAAGCTCAACAAAATTCAACACAAATTCCATAGAGAGAAACACAATTCACTCCTAATGTAAATTCTACTAAAAGATGCTATCTATTGTTCTCAATGTTTCCAAATTTGAACACCTTTCTAAATTTAGATTATAAAAAAATTCAACAACTGGGATGTGGTTACATATGGATGGTTTTGAGTTCGCTAAACTCAAAACTCTTTTTCATGATTGTATCCATCTCTTATGGTTTACTGATTAGTAAAATAGTTAACCTACCATTGTAGCATCTTAGCTGAACATAGGCTTGACCCTTTTTGGGGGCTATATTGTCTTTCCCTATCTCGGTTCCAATATCTTACTTCGTTGTTTCTGTTCCATTTCCATGAAGGACATCGCACTGTAGGTCACCTCCTATATGTCGGACTTATGGCAGGCAAATTTCTTATCTTTAAAATCGATCCATTTGTTACCCTCAGTTGTCTTATATATGTTCTACTTTTTCAACATTATTTCCAAAGATAATTTTTGGAGCGTGTGCTCTCTTCACCATAGTACTGGTTTCTTGCATAGTTGTGTGTCGACAATTCTGTTGTACAAGGATTGCCATATCTAGGACCCTCAAACCTATACCTAGTGATCATACATTCCTAATAGCATTAGTATCGCTACTCATAGCCAAGGATATGATTGAGAGGTTGTGTCTACTACACTAAGGAGTCGTTCTTGAACTTGGGGCATAAAAACTAGGTTGTATCCCTCAACCATGTATAGGGCTCAAACACTCAAACCTAGAATCCAAGAACTTAGAATGGCCACACCCATATTCATAATTGGAATTAGGCTAGCCTTGAGAGATCCTATGTCATGTGTTTAGGTGTTACTCATGGAAATATGCCTAAAATCCTAGTCCTCGTGGTTAAGGAGAGAGAGGGTGAGGGAGGGAGGAGGGATTCGGTGGAGAGGAAGAGAGAGGGGGTATTGGGTGGATAGGAAGAGAGAGGGGTGGTGAGGTTATAGAGATGGAGGGGGAGTGGGGTTATAAAGAGGGAGGGGGGATTTAGGGAGAATAAAATAAAGAAAAGAGAGGGTATAAAATAACATGTGTGCACTAGTACGTGTACACACTAGTACGCATGAATGCTAGTATGCATACGAGATAATATGCATGAGTGCTAGTACGCGTGTACGCTTCTACATCTATGTACCCTTAAATTCAATTTTCTTTGAATCCCTTATAGGTTTGGTGCTAGGTTCAAAATCCCAAACCTTAAGGATCAGACTGAGTTTTAGCAAAACACACCCAATTCTGTAGATTCATGTTTTTCATCCTTCATTTTGCATATGCTCCAATTGTGCACTACTGATGAAACTATATGCACTTGTCAAGCTCTATGTGTTGATTCTAACTACATATTTTTTAAATAAATCTGTTATTGTTTTCTATTTTTAATTGCATTTGTGTCAAATTTGTATAAAACATAGGTCATGTATTTTAGCTATAACTTTTGATTGGATCACCTATTTCATAAATCGGAAAGAACCAGCACAAGAATACAAAAATACCTACAAACTAAAAAAAAATTGATTGATATGTTCATACCATGATAAGGTGGATCGACAATCGACCATGTCATTTTAGAGCTTCACTCACTTCCTTAATTTAAAATATATATATATAATTAACTTCTAAAATTTTGGAAAAATAACCTTGCACAAGATTCACCTATAACCTTTGACTCTACATATTTGTTTTCACAATATTTGACAATGTACATACCAAACAGGTGGACCAACGCGAACATATGCATTATGTTTTAGAGAAAAAATAACACCAATACTAGAAGAACAACAATTTGGGGTAGTTATACCTATTTTTCATAAATAAAAGTTATATATTTCAGAAGGTAATCCGATTGTCTACATTCCATCTTTTGACACATATTCCAAATTTTTTTGTGAATCGATTCTAATTCTAATTTATGATCATCCAATGCATATTTTAATTCAATATTATGTGACTGTATTCTCTATTAATACATTACTTATTGACCTTACACATAGACTAGTTGGGATTTGAGAATGAATATTTGTCAAGCTACCTTAACCATTTGAAGCATGTTGTTTCAACTGTGATAGCCTCTTAAAACAAAACCATCATTAATGCATTTATTTGATATGAGTCTACTAGCTTACTACAATATATATTCAATATATGCTTTAATTGCTACCAAGCTACCATTTTACTAGAGGTGATTGCCAATTAATGCTTGGCACTTAGGGTTGCACCATGCACCATAGGTGATTACTAGCTCTAACCTTGTGGAAAAGAGTGGAAAGGTATAGAATCCTATGATTTATGGATCATATTTGTGAGTATAATACAAATTCTTCGTCAAATATAACCTAGGATAAAGAGCTATCACGAATTTTTTTTATTCAAATCCCTTCATTTTGAACAAGTTTTCCAATCAAAAATTGCAACATAAATCTATACCAAAAGTGTGTAAATCTATGATTTATGCATCACAAGCTCTCTTCACAAAGTTTAACAATCTTGTTGTATCAATCTCCAATAGTATCTTGATGTACAATCTCATTCACTTTTTCTTCTCCAAGCCTCTGGACTCTCAAACCAACCAGAGGGGAAATGTTATGCTGCAACTCACCATGAAAAAATACACCATGAAAAAATAGATGGAGCGTAGTCAACTGACTTGTCTTCTTTCTCAGTCCACTACCCCACGGGGATGGATGTTTCGCTTGTCTTGAAGGGACGATCATACGATGGATTGTCTTGACTTGAAGACCGACGAGTTGAAAGTCGATCTGAAGGCATTTGGATGGATGACTGACGTGTCTTCTTTCTCAGCCCTATACCGCACGCAGATGGATGATCGACTTGTCTTGATGGGTTTCTTATCTTTGAATAATAGAAATTCTTACAGCCTTTGGATGGATGACTGACGTGTCTTCTTTCTCAGCCCTATACCGCACGCAGATGGATGATCGACTTGTCTTGATGGGTTTCTTATCTTTGAATAATAGAAATTCTTACAGCATTTGGATGGATGACTGACGTGTCTTCTTTCTCAGCCCTATACCGCACGCAGATGGATGATCGACTTGTCTCGATGGTTTTCTTATCTTTGAATAATAGAAATTCTTACTCCTTTGTCCTACGTCGATAGGATGGATCACTAATTTGGGTTGATTCGGATGATTGATTTGTCTTTTTTAATGATAACAGACGCTGTCAATTATCATTAAAATAGAGTACAAGCGCTCATTTACCTTGAGTCAATTGAATTGATAATTGACTAGGTTTGGTTTCATTTGTCTTTTTCCTTCACCTCGAGTCAAGTCAATAGATAACTGACTAGGCCTTGCTCATTTACCTTGAGTTAATTGAGTAGGTTTGGTTTGATTTGTCTTTTTCAATATGCTTTGATTTAATTGATAATTGACTAGGTTTGGTTTGATTTGTACTTTTCAATATGCTTTGATTTTAGGTAAATGCCTTGCATCTTTTAATAATAATCATTTTCATTTTTTTGCTATGTAATTGACTATGTAATTGACTTGCCTTGATTTGTATCTTTCATTTTGTTTTTTTGGGATATCTCTTCATTATATTTTTTTTAAGGGATATCTCTTGCATCTTTGAATGGTAGACATGAGTCACTCCTTTATTCTACCTTACTTGAATGGATGATGGACATGGCTTGATTTTTCTTTTTCAATATCCTTTTATTTAAGGATGCTTCTTGTATATATGAATGGTAGACATTTTCACTCCTCCTTTACCTTAAGTTTATGGATTATTGACTTTGTTTAATTTGTCTCTTTCAATAAGCTTTGATTTAGGGACTCATATGCATCTTTCCATAGTTCATAAGTTTCCACTCCTCTACCCTACATGGATGGATGATTGGCTTAGCTTGATGGGTCTCTTCCAATATTCTTTGATTTAGGTATATGCTATCCATCTTTGGAATAAGGAATCTTACTCCTCTACCCTAGTCAATGGATCATTGACTTGGAATACTTTATATCTTTAAAAATGTTTTGATTTAGTGGCATGTATTGCATATTTGAGTAATATGCATTCTCACTCCTTTGCTCTAGGAAGATGGATGAATGAATTAGCTTTATTTGTCTCTTTCAATATGCTTTTATTTAGTGATATGTCTTACGTCTTTGAATAATAGACATTATCACTCCTCTACCCTACATGAATTGATGAGCCTTGTGCTAGGGATCTGGGGGTAGATGCCTGAAAATAATTTGTTGGATGTGTTTTTGCTCCAATTTGTGTTTTTTCAACAAATCGTTTTTTTGGCGCATTGTAAAATAATTTCTTGTTAAGGATTTATGGTTATAATCTAATCCAAATTAATAAATTAGGGGTTTCAATTCTATAATATTGTATTTTAAGTAGTGAAGATAATACAATGATATATAGAGAGAGGATCAACTCTCACTTGGGTTGTTTTTTCAAGATAAGTGTTTTTAGGGTAAATATTTATCTATTTTTTGTGTGCCATTGTTGTTTGTTGTGTTGCACATGTTTATGAACGCTTCATAATATTGCTCAAAGTTGGAAAGAAAAGTGAGAAGCATTATTTGACTCTACCCCTTAGATTCAACATTGTTGAAAATCTCTTGATAAGACAATAAAAATAAGTTGTGGGATCAGTTGGTGAATTTGTATCAATTGAAGTCCCTGTAAAACAAGTTATTTCTTTGAAAGAAGTTGTATCATCTTAGGATGGAGGATGGTGACTACATCATTGATCATCTAAATAGATTTAATACTTTTGTAAGTCAACTTGTATATGTTGTCATCAAGATGCAGGAAGAAGATAAATGAATTACCCTTTTATGTTCTTTTCCATACTCTTGGGATAATTTGGTTGTAGCAATAGGTGGAACCACTCAATCCTTATTAATGAAGTTTGAGGATGTAGATGAATTCTTATTATTAGAGGAAATGAGAATAAAATATATGGAGGGGTGTAAGGATGTTTTATCTGTGAAAGATCATCCTAAAGAAAGGAAAAATAAATATTTATGGGAAATATCTAAATATATAGGATTATATATATATTGTTCAACATAAAAAAAATCTTTCAAGAAAATAAAATTGTATTTAATCACATGAAATACGCTCAAGGTACATGAAATAAACTCCATGAAATAAATTCTTTCTTAATCCATTTTACTCTACTTCACCTATAATACATGGAATACAACAAAGGTACATGAAATCAAACACTTGGAATGCATCTACCCTAAACACATTTTAATCAATTCAAATTCAAATTAATTCATGCAGTATGCACATACTCTAAGTTACTTAAAATGCATAAAAGAATAATGAATCACATTATATACATAATCTACCAAGATACGTGAGATGCATTAAACATGTTTTCCAATCAGTCATGCACATGAAATGAACCAAGTAATTCAACCAATCTCATGAAGTGCATTAAGTATACCAACCAATGCCATGAAGTGTGTCGAGTACACCATTCAGTATGAGATGCATTAAGTATCTCAACCAAGTTCATAAAGTGCATCAAGTATCTCGACCAAGTTCATGAAGTGCATCCAGTATCTCAACCAATATGAAGTGCATCAAGTATCTCAACCAAGATGCATGAAATATTACTATGATACTCTACAAGGTGTCTTTCAACAACCATGACAAGGACACTTCTCTAACAAAGATAACTTCTTTAACAACATCATTAAGATAATTTTATAACAAATATCATAAAGATAATAAAAAAACGTCTTGCACTTTAAAGCAACAGTCCAAAATTAGAAATGCAATATCAAATCAAATATGCAATTACCAATGCACCATATTATTTACCATGAAATGACTAATGCCTACTAATAATGCATTTTCTAGTTCATTCTAATGCATGCCATTCCAATGCATATAGTATTCAGTCATTATACACTTTTCCAATCATAATAGCAATTATCTAAGTACCCATAAATCAATCATACAACAAGAATCCTTTCAATATTAATTAATTCAATGCATACTCCAGAAAATACTTTCAATATCATCCTAACCATATGAATGAAATACATGTATATGGGTTAGGTATCTTCCCCTCATTTCCCGAATTACTCAATGCACTATGCATGCACATTCATACATATTGTATATGCATAACCAACACAGAATATGTAGGAATAATAGTTGCAATTACCAATCGGTAATTATATCATGCACAATACTTAATAATTTACTAATTAATTCAACGTACAGTAAGAGAGGCAATGCACAATGGAAAACCATCAACCAATCAAGTCACTAATCAGTAAAAGAGGCAATGCCCAGTGACAAGCATCAATAATTGAAGTCATTAAACAAGAAAAGAGGTAATCCATAGTAACAAGCATCAACATTGAATTCACTGAACAATAAAAGAGGCAATGCACATTAAACAAGCATCGACTAGTTAAATAATTGAACATTAAAACAAACAATGCATATTAAACAAGCATCGACCAACCAGATTACTGGACAATAAATGAGGCAATGCAAACTGAACATGCAACAACCAATCAACCTACTGAACATTAGATATGCAATGCATAGTTATTACCAATCAATCAATTAAGTAGTAAATATGCAATACTAATTAATTCTAAAGCATACAATAAGTTGATCTTTAATCTATTAATTTCTCAAATTAAAAAGTAGGATACAACCAAACTGGTCTTTTGAAGTTAGGCTTCGGATCCATCCATTAACACCAGGGGGGTTAAATTTGTTTCATTGTGAAATTTTTTTATAATATCTGAATGCATATAAATAGAATTTTTATGACTCTATATAAGGCCCAATAGCCGCCAAGTTTGAACCTAAACTCTAAAACCACTTTATAACGTACTCAACCTCAAACTAAGGCCAGAGGCACCAAAATGACAAGGGGAAGGTTGATATTACTCAAAGCACATCAGAATAAGGATTTTAATTCTAGGCCTTCATACCATCAAGATAATTAAAATAAACATTTATCCTTCAAAATAATATTGTGTCACTTTTAAAAAGCAATTATAATCTTTCCAAATACTCATGCAAATTTAACGCCATGCAAGCATGAAAATTAAACCAAATTTCCACACCTATTAAAATCGTACGTAAGAATTATTTAAACATTCAAAAGTGACCATAATCATCCCAATAAAACTTATTGATCATATTTACCATTTCACTTGCAAACAATCACAATTCAGAATGATCAACGGGTAAACTATGCAAATTAAGACACTTCTGTAAATCCAATCTTATGGAACTTTCTTTAACATATTTGTATTACTTATCAGATAATATCTGAATCTAACATCTAAATCCATTGAATAATGAATAATAACAAGTACAAATTATCCATCTACAACCACTAACTCATATAGAAAATCAGATCTACAATTTGTTTGTAAATTAACAACTAGATCATCTTATAAGCATCAGATTCCCTACAAAAGCAACCGTGAACCCAAAATCAAAGAATATCAGCCTATGGTGGAATTATACAACCACCAAGGGTGAACTAGAATGATCAGTTACATCTATAAACATGCATAAACCGACTTCAAAGCAGTCAAAACAATCCAATTTCCAAGCATACTCTAGTCAATTAACAACTGAATCCATAACTAATTCATTTAGCAAGATTAAACAGAGATTCCATTATTTCCAAAGTCTCACTACAACCATCAAGGATGCAATTTAATGATAAGATTGAACCATACAACACCAGATAATCGATTATAACTACATATAAACTATCAATATATTCCAATTTTATAGCAGAAAAAAACCCCTTTTTAGCAGTCAAAACTCAGTAATTTCATATGTAAAATCATATAATAGATTTGATCATTCATGGGGGATGGACTTGCAGGTTAACATACAATAAATAAAAAATTAATAAACATAATTCAATCTTCCATCTATATCAGATATCAAAATCAAGGTAAATACACCAATTTCCACGTAGTTAAACCATCATATCTACATCCAAACATTGATACATGTACCATGAAAATAAACATTAAAAAATTCAACTATTGAAACAATGGAAATATCATATAAACATATGAATTTAAATTAAAATAAGTCACTTATATTATTAATGTGCAACTAGAATCAACCGGTCCACGTACGACCCAACCTTAGGCACTGCCATGCCAAATCCTCTTGGACAGGCCACCCCCAAGATGAGGCCACAGATCCAAAAGAAGAGGTGCACTCAAGAATAGTTCAAAATATCATTTTGAGAATCCAAAAACCTATTTCTCACCTCCTACATTCTCTTCCACCCTGCTACCAAGTGCAATGGTAATCCCTTCACCGCTTAGGTCCCTTAGGACATCGTCATTCACAATCAGGATTTATGTGTAGGTCTAGGATGGAGAAAAGAAGTCGACATGGAGAAACTACAACAGAGTTTCTTAGGCTTACATCAAACACACCATAATATCACAATTCCTTCAAGCACACCGTTCACACACATAACAGAGCATACATGGATTTTCAAACTCACAAGCTCACCAAGCTCTCAGAAAGAATGGCATGAACAACAAAAACTACAACTGGCCATCCAAGAAATAGTAACCTTCCCAAGGAGATAAACCAAGTATTTATAGACCAAAGGAGGGAATTTGAACCCAAGGAGGTCAGTTAAAACCAATTTAATCCAACTTGAGTCAACCGAATGAGGTTAGATCAACCACAATAGGCTAACTTGAATCCTACCCAAGTAACTCGAATTTCAAGGAGGGTGATTCCAAACTATTATACCACGTCGTCATTCATTTATTAGATTTCCATGTCCAAGAATGTAAGGACATTGCCATCTTGTGTCTTTTGTTAAAGAAGCAATTGAGATAATATAAAACCAAGCAAATATGAGATCTCTAATTAAATGTTATCAACATCAACTAGTAATATCAGATCTTTCATGGAGGGTAACTCCAAACCATCCAACAACAACATCATGTAAACAATAAGCTTACTCAATTAAAATTTTCCAAAGTTTACATTTTTTTTTCTTGAAGCTCATTAGTATTCTTCTAAATCAGTGTATTTGACACCAATTAAGCTCTCATGTATTCGTTGTGTATGCTCATTTGCATGCTTCCAAATGGCTCTATAGTTTCCACCAATTAAGCTCTCATGTTAATTCGGTGTATTCTCATTTGGATGTTCCTAAAGGTATTTGTATTTTCCACCAAGTATGTTTTCATGTATCCCCTGTGTACTTGGGTAAAAAATATATAAAAATATTTTTTATATCAAATTTTGAAGTATCTTATTGTACCTTCCGATAGGAAGTGTACAATAGTATTCGATTTGCATTGACTTCCAAATACTTTTTAGTTGACCATTTTTTTTCCAAAGTTAAACATTAGAGATTCAATTTTGTATTTTTTTGGCATATTTTTTTAGTATTTATTTTGCATACTATTGGTTGAAAACTTGAGGCATTTTTTCCGAGCCGACAACAAGTTTCTAAAAATTTGAGAAAAGCCTTTAATGATAATTTTAATGCAAATTCCAGGTGTCTTCGTTCATCGAAATGTCTTCATGTCTCATTAATGTGAATTCCAGGTGTCTTCGTTCATCAGACTGTCTTCACGTCACCGCATTCACCTCTATTGTCTTCACGCCACCACCTTCACCTCGGTTGTCTCAATGCTTATTGTTCACCTTGATTGTCTTCACGTTGCCGCCTTCACCTTGATTGTCTTCACCGCCACTCTTCACCGCATCTTCCATATGCAGACAACTGCCAAGTCTACCAAATAAACATGATCAAACATTAGAGATTAGAGACATTATTTTTATTTTTATTTTTACCCTTATTTTTTATAGTGTTTATTTTGCATTCTATTCGTTGAAAAATTTAGAGCGTTATTGCCAAACCGATGGTAGGGTTCTCCAGGTGGCTTTGTTACTTAGACTATCTTCACGTCACCACCTTCTCCTCTCCACTTGTTATTCACTGCCTTCACCTCACCACTCTTGGTTCATCGGCTTCACTCGATCGTCTCGTTGCGTGTCGTTTACCGCCTTGACCGCTAGTCTTTTTCGACTCCTCCATCTACAAACAATTTCTTTATTGGATGCAGATGAAATGATGGATTTCATAGGAGCGATGCCTGGAATCACAACCATTCCTCATGTTCTATAGATTTCCCTACTTGGAACATAATATGCAATATGGAATATGCAGGTATTTCATAAATAAATAAAAATTCCTCAATACCAGAAGGTTTTGAAACTCAATAGTCGACCAAACTAAACTAACGTATTATTGTTGTAGTTCTGCTAATTCAATATAATTTGTTAGTACATTATTTTACCTTAACATTGGCATTAGTAACAATGTTTTTCTTGTCATATGGTTTCGTGTGTGCCTTTCGCTTATTCTGCTACTCGCGTTTGAACACCAGGCATGCCAACATGATCTCACTTCTGAATGGTCGCGCTGACTGCTTCCTCTCCATCACCGAGAGGGGCGCTAGTTTCATTCTCCAGGTGGATGTGCCATATCTACAACATGATCAAATGCATATGCAAGTTACCATTCATACCGGATCACATGTTTTGTTAAGGAATTTTTTAGTGTGCCTTTGTTCATGGTCTTATTGTTGGCGCAACGAAAAAAAGGAACTGGTGGACAAATTCTCCAGACTACAGATCATATAAGTTTTCTTTTTGGTGGATCCTCACACAGTATTTTGGGAATTATAGTTTGTTCAGAACTCGAGGACGATAGTTAGATTCTTACAACCATGAATTTGGGCCTCATGCTTTCCGATTTGACAAATCTTTAACATTTGGATTCGTTCACATTTTTAATTGTTTGGTCACTCTCTCTCATACTCAAATCCACTTTGTTTCATAGCTTGATTTTTTTCGGCCTAGAGAAATCATGGATATTAAGCATGCCTTGGGTGATCCTTCCAACAACAAAAACCACCATTGTTGTTCCATTATGTTCTTGGTGCCATTATTCATAGATTTTGCTCTCTTTCCAACCCACCCACAATAACCATGACTATCAATTAGTCAAGTAATCTATAGGCATATGATCTCTTATTCTTCTCTACGAAAGCAGGTGTAATTAGTAACGTTCAAAAGTAATTAGGATATATAAATATATAAAGTATACAAGTTATTTCTCAGCACTCTTATGCAGATTAAATATCTGGGTTCCAGAATATTGTTGCATTTGTTGTTAGCATTGTTACATATATTAGGACTTTGACGGTGCATTAGGAAGGTAAAATATTACAAAATTCCAATTTTGAACGATTTTTCTTGCTATGCTAAAATAAAGAAGCTGTAAACTGATATACCATTATATAAATATGCGCAGTATCCACAATTGCATTACAATAAAGCTACTTTAACAACATTAGGGACTACTCTACCTGGACTGCTTATCCATGAAGATGTATATATTTATATACCTTCGTAGTAAGTATTTATATGTGTAGGAACTATGCTATCAATTTATTGATCGGTGCTTCACCTTGAAAGCCTAGTATCAGTGAACAACCATTTAACTGGCCTTTGTGAGCTACAGTATTAACCTCATATTTAAACTCTTCCCATTGAAACATACCCATTTGCTTCTGCGAACAATTGTCTTGGAATAGCTTCCATCATATTCAACGTCATCTTTCTCGTTGTCTATGGATTGTGCAGAGCGTTTTCTTGGTGTAGAGGTCTAATGCATCTCTGAAGCAATTCGTGAGGGCAGTAGCAAGTAAGAGGAGCTTAGTTAGGGTTGTAAATGATCATATCTTATAATCCCCTGCATCCTTTTTTTACTCCTTTTCCTTCTTTGTTTTAATCACATGAATACCTTCACTATAATTGGTTCTTTTACACCATCGAATTCGTTGATGGATGAAACGGGTGTTCGATGCTTCCTTTGCTGCATCTGGTGGGTATACTCGATCTCGATCTACAAGGTCAGCTACCATAGTCTCTTATCGTTTCTATGCTACTAAAATTGGTTCATTGACTGATAGGTAGAACCAGTAAGCATCAGTCGTATAAAATATGGATTAGGGAGAGCACATGGGTCAAGCCTTAGCTACAGGAACCACCCTAGTCCTCATGTTTGTGAGCCAGTATACTATCCTGGTAAACTCGTTGAAGAGCTAGGAGCAGTAATTCAATTGACCCAGTGGTTTATATTGACTGAGTTAAAGCCAAAAATCCAATTACAGTTAAAGTTCCAGTGCTATCCATTGGATATCCAGGTCCAGCAGCAAGGGCGGTAGAAAAAAAGATACTGGAAGCATCCTCGCATGTTTAATCAACATCCGACTCGTGTTGCGTATTGTGCATGAAAACAAAAAAGACCAAGGTTCATAAATTTTAATTCTCTTAGTTAATTCAAGATTTATCCTATGATAAAACTTAATTAATAAAAAAAGGGCATAGACAAGCGTTCATCGCATACTACTTTTAATTTTTCTTCATTGAAGAACATACCATGAGAAGTATCAATCGCTTGATCCCATAGGTGACAAGTATCAATCTCTTGATTGAGGAGATGCATGCATGCAACGTGGTAGAATAAATTCAAACTGGTGTGTATGTATGCAATGTGTGGTCTATCCAATTGCATGTGTCTCTTGTGCAACCTATACAATTGCATGTACATTTTTATACTAGCTCGGCATATTCTCTCAGTCGCAACCAACCTAGGATGAACTAGATCATCCTCCATGCACAAGTGTATTGTATTGTTACAACACTATCACAATCCTTAAAGTTTTAGCACTACAAATTTTATATCAGAAAATTTCAGTTTACAAAGAAAATTTAATTAAGATGAAATTGGTGCCACACATATATGCAACTTGCAAGGTGAATGAAAAATGGTGCATATGCTCAAGCTTGAAATTCGATCTTATTATACAAATAATAACATAAAAGATCAATCTTATAATACAAATAATAACATAAAACATTTATACAATACAAATTTATTCCGATAAAAATAATAAGCAATACAAATAATAAAATAATAACATAAAAGTATTTGTACAATGCAAATTTATTTTAATAAAGTTATACCAGCATAATGCTACTCCATAGCCACTTGTTTATGTTTGGCTTGAAACTTAAGTTAACCTTATTTCACAAACCTAATTTTATTTTTGTATTATTGAAAAAAAACATATAAGTGAGAATACTAAATGTTTTTGGATTGGATTTTTCCACAAGTTATGTAAGTTTTTGTAAATTCGATTTTTAGTAGTTAGGTAACTTGAAAAAAAAAATGTTCCTTTTAATGTTACGTGAAAATAAAATAATATGAATGTATAAGTATTTACAAATTTTAAATGAACTTAATTTTACTTTTCAAATAATTTTAATTTTACGAAGTTAAAATTGATATATAATTAATATTAATATATATTATTTATTATTTATTTAATTTTATTTGTGTTTCTATTTTATATATATATAAATTAATAACATCATAAATTTTTTAATTCTATATAAAAATTCTATATATATATATATATATATATATATATATATATATGTATATATATCATTTTTATATAGAATTAAAAAATTTATGATGTTATTATGTTTATGACAGGAGACATATATAAATTGCCAAGTTATAGCAACCACCTCTCTACCAAAATTAATTTTTAAAAATTCTAATGTTAAGCCATATGAAAAATAAAAATAATTAAATTATTTATTAAATTAAAGATTTATGGCACATTTCATTGGCCATCCAGCAGGTGATATCTGCATTGAAAAATGCTCCCCAAGCATGGGCGACAAAGGTTATGTATGCAGTTGTGTTTCTTCCTCCTTGATCTCTCTAGTCTTCTAAGAAGACGCAAGTGTGTAGTTGTGTTTCTTCCTCCTACATTTCTTTGTATGTGTAACCTCTTTTTACTATGCACCACATAAATCATCGGTGGAACATGCGATCTCTTCAATGTTGACATTCTCAAGTGAAGGAAGGGAAAAGAGCATCATTGATTCCATATGGACTCAATGAAATAACAACCCTTGAATCAATTCTTTTTGAGGGAAGGAGAATCCCGTGTAAAGGTTGTACCCTTTTTACATCAAATATCCCATCCTTTTTGCATGAACTACTCATAAAATCACTATAAGAGGAAGACACTCGATTATATCCAGGCATATTCCTTACATCTCAATTACTATTCAAAGTCCTTTCTTCAATCACCACCTAGTAATTCTTTTTCATCAGCAAAATAATTGAACCAATGGTGGTTTGAATGCCAGTGTTGGGTTTTTGGCCCCCAATGCCAGAACCTGCTACCTCCCAGTGTGATAATATGTTAAGATCATATCAATTAAAACATTCTGAAAGTGGTGTTTCCTTTCCATGTAAATTTTGCAAAAACATTCTGAAAGTGGTGTTGCCTTTCCATGTAAACTTTGCAAAATATACATATGTAAAAATTGCATACACAAATTCATGCTTATCAGTGACAACAATTAATAATGGATTTTTCATCACTAGCAATCCTTTGAAACCATGTGCAGGTGTAATCTTTCTACTCATTTTCCTATTCTGCAATTTCTCAACCCCTTCAGAAGTAGATTATGTTTTTACTTTGTTGGTTATTGTACATTCAATTTCATCCTCTTGCAATTTCTTTGGTTTCTCGATCCATTCTTCCTTAAGAGTATGCAGATCCAACTCTAATCCATAGTGATATAAGAAATCAATGCATCCCATTAATTTTTTAGTCAATGCAGCCCACATGAAGATAATCCAAGACTCTTTCAAGCCAAAGAGAACTTCGTCAGCTAACTTGATTCCACCCGAAAATGATAATAGATTATACATCCTAACAACTACTTACCCAATATATCTAAACCATGTTCCTCAAAATATTGGTTGCACGAAGTTCCTGCACTTACATTTGACTGGTTCTCATCACGTCCCCAGATTCATCAATATGAATACATTCTCACATTAATATTACTCTACTACATGTGTTTTTTCCAAAAGTTCATTGTAGTGTCCCTAACCCTTAAACAAGACCAAAGGTGCTAAAATTAAGACTAAGTTAAGTTCAAGCACAACAGATACAAATAAGTTATGGTTAGGCTAACTAACCATTCACTTAAATAATTAAAACTTTTAACTCTAGAAAATGAATTATAACTAAAGTTGCGACACTTAATTAATTATATTACCAATGGTCAAAATTGTAACAAATGTGATTAAGGAATATTATTCAATAACCTTAGTGAGAATAAGGTCATAAAACCCGTTCACACATTAAAATTTGTATTAACATCGAAACCACAACTGTTAGAAAAAGAAGAGCATTGTTGTTATAAGTTTTTCTACAAACTAAGTTAATTTTTGGCATTGTCACATGTGTGCTATTGGTAAGTATGGAAATTAATAAAATCATACATCAAGACACATATGTAGGCTATCACCTACAACCACACCACAACCATAGTAAAACAAAAGGCACTGGTTGCAATCACATCCCACGAAATCACCTCCCGACGGTTGTCCCCTACAACCATTTTTAACTAGTATATCTTAGATTGTATGGCTTCATCCCTCTAGAAATAAACCAATGCTACATTCAAATTACATTCTTCAAAATCATATCTGCAAATAGGATCAAATCCATGCATTGAACATTTCCAATCTAACAACTGGTGCACTCAACTTGGCACCGAGAAAATCATCGGACCAAAACAGACATTTCTTGATCATTCGAAAATATTTTTTGATGAGATTACAGGCGATCCTTACTGGAAATTTTGTTATGGACATAATGGAGTAGGTTTCACAACAAAAAAATGAGCAGATACTGGTGAACCATAGCATATGGTTTCGCCCCACCCAACACTGTAGAGTCACAGATACATTTTTTGAAGAAGAGAAAGAAAATTAGAATGAATATCATTGTGGGTTCGAATCCTATGAAGTCCATTATTCCTGTAAATAGATTATGAAATACAATAATCAAGAATATATATAAATCAACTCATCCTCCATTTCACATAATCATCATAATAATACGCTAAAAATAACATAAAATGATACTTGAGAAATACGTATCTCAAGATATTGGCAACTAGTTCCAACATGAGAACTTTCCTCCCAGTCGTAGACACAATCAATCCTTCCTTGCATGAATAGTTCACCCTCAATATGAGACTATGGATCCACAAGCATTGGCTCACTTATTCTAGAAACTATCGGAACAACCTATTCCGAGAATCACAATGCTTCCCACTACTACTTTCCTATGCATCTCCACTGTCTATGGGATATGACCTAGCTCGACATTCCCATTTTGTGGCTTCCTATGTGAGAACCTAGACTATTAGGGTGATAGAATGGAAGTAAAAGGAAAACAAATAGACTAAATCTAAGTCTCGATACACTTCCAATACTACCAACATTCCCAACATGGATATATATCACAAATCATATGGTCTAAAGCTCAATATTAACTTCAACAAGGAGAGGGCATATGAATTTGTAGTACAAGGATGCTAAATCTAGACCAAGGGGATAAACTTGAATTAGAGAGAGGTAATTTTTAAGCTTCATCATGGAGACTTAACTTGAATTAGTGGAGTGGTGGATTAGTCAGGAGATTCCCTTTCCTGAATTAGCACAATGAGGAGGAGTTACCAAAAACCAAGGAGTGGAGCCATGAAGACCACATGGAGGCACACTAATGCATAAGGGGGGTTAAAAAACATAAAGGAGGTTGAAATAGATGAGAGAAGGCATCCAATGGGGTCATAAATATCATCGAAACACAAAAATTACATCATCAATTCATAGTGTAAGAGCGGAAGCTAGAAAATAGCTCACAACCCCTAAAAAATAGGAAAGGGGTTCATAAATGACCTAAAAAACATAAATGTGAGAGAATATCTTCCCAAGGAGAGATCCCTAGGAAAGAGGAGCCACTAAGGTGTGCAAAATATGCAATATTAACTCCATAGTCCATAAATATCAAGAATAGGGTCCATGGTGCAAGGTTTGAGTGACCAACATTATTAATGTCACCAAGGTGTAAATATGAATTAGGATGGAAAAGATTAAGCCAACAACAAGTTATAAGGTCCTAGGGATGTCCCCATTCTCCCTCACTTTGTGGAATCCATGGTCCCATGTAATCTTTTAGTACCTCCACGCTGCCCCTGCGTCATTGCTACCCCGCTAAAGGGTGTGGTCCCATGTCTACACATGCACATAGTATGTCATTAGTATCTATCACATGTATGATCTAGCTACCACTACACTAGTGAAATATATATGAATGAAACCACAAAGATTCATGTATACGTACCATCTGGTTCCCTTACCTGTCTCGTAGGTTGAGGCATCTCCGCATCTCCCCGCTAGTCCATCCCCACGTATGGATAGTCCTCTATAAGTATAGGAAGTTGTCACCACTATGCAAAAATTTCTTAGGTGAAGAAATGGCCTACCAAGAAGCCTCCCTCCCTGATCATCATCTCGCACCATCACCTCATACGAGGCTCGCAAGGTCCCCCGTCATGCATCACCAGGTGCGATCGCAGTGTCAGTAACCGCTCAAACAAGAATGAGCACAAAAAGGATGGGAAGCAGAGAGTCCCATCTGCAAAGATAGCCTGGTTCATCCCACTCCAAACTGCTGTCAAATACATTTAGGCCCACCCATAGTAGGTTCCCCTCAACACACTCTCAACCATCACTAACTGGCAGATCGAGATCCTGTGAGGACCTTTCAATCCTATTAACCACAACACCATCGTTTCCACTGCACAAGTCTCTAGATTCTCGATGTCATGCATCAATATGTATGACGAATGCACATAAGTTGTGGCATAGAAATTCCTAACACGCAAGCCATCCATCAACACCCCCCTCAAGAGTTTTGACGAGATATCACCGGTAACGACCAATGGTGGGAGGCTAGTCATAAAGTACACATCCCAGAGGCTGATTTCCAATCACTCACCCTGTATGATGAAATATTCTCAGTACCTATATCAAAATCTCACTAGCTTGTTTAGTAGTAACTTTGTTGAACGCATCAAGGGAATCTAGAAGAACATTAGCAACCCACATCGGGCGAGTGTATCCTATACTTTCCCATCCTCCTCCACCTCTTCTCTGAGGTCCCTGATGTCTCACTCTCACCATCCAACTCGAGGCATCCTGCACATCCAAAAATTCCCTATCAGAACCAGTTCAACCAAATTTTCCATTTTGTTCTAGGTCGCGCCTGTCGAGCCTTTTTATATGACCCAAGTCACGTAAAAATTCTCGACATATGTGAACTAGGTCGCACATGTCTCCTGAACAGTTGTGACCTAGGTCGCACCTATCTTCTCAACAGGTGCGATCGGGTCACGCCTATCTTCCTGATAGATGTGACCTGGGTCATTCCTTTTCCCTCAAAAAGTGTGACCGATCCCACGAGCCCTTCGGTCTCATTCGAGTCCCCGGAATGAGAAGAAGGAAAAACTAGACCACTAAAAATGACAGGCTAGGTGAGAGCTCTTACCTACAACTCATAGATCGAGAAACTGTCGATCCAATCATAACAAATTAGCAGCTTTGCTCTTGGGCCCTCCACTCGTACTCAACACTGAATAGTGAAAATGACATGTGTCATGTGGTCTCCCCTTGTTTATAGGCCTTCATTTGGTCAACTCCTTCTTTCGTGCACCACAAAGTCATTTGACGTATGTTTTTCACACCGTTGGCACCACCAGGTTCATTTCCCTCCCTTTGTGTACCTATGGAACTAATGTCTCATGCTCTCCCTCTCTTTTTTGGGGATATTTCCTAGAGTTACCTCGATTTGTGTGCCCCCGAGAAATTTGATCCCCTTCTGTATTGGCATGTTCATGAGCCCTTTGCTCCATCCATACTGCAAACGTGGCATTATTTTACCACCATTCATCGTCCCGTAAGGAGGCCCCACCAGTGTTCCATTGTTATTTTTTATTCATATTAGCCATGTTCACAACATCACCCCTTTTGGCACATTGAACACTTCCTCCTTGCTTAATTGACCATTACGGAATTTTTGTTAAGCTCTTTTCTAACTCCTTAAAGAATGAAAAGTTTGTCAAGCACGCTTGCTTCCTTTCATGTTCGTTAAAGTATTTGAAAGGGAATATATGTGGCTTCGTTATCACCTTTTTGGACTATGTAGACTATTTAAAGAAAAGGACCACCCTAGCACCTTCCAGCTAGGAATGGTTCCCCTTGTATCCTTTTATGTGTTTTTGGACATTGGGATCGTAAATTACGAAAACTCGCACTTATGGGTTTCCTTTAAGCTCTTTCCAACCCTATCATAAAGAAAAGTTCGTCGATCAAACTTTGTTTCGTTCATGCTCGTAAAAGTATTTGAATGACTGTCCAATCAATATACGTTTAACCTTTTTCATCTTGGTTGGACTACTTACAGAAAATAAGTCTCTTTTCCCCTTTTGGTTGGGAGAGCTCTCCTTTATACACTTTTATCATTTTCCGGACTTAGGAGACTACTGTATGAGAAAGATACCCATTGGAGTCTTCTTCATGTTTTCAGACCCTCTAAACATGAAAACACCATCGAGCATTTATTGTTTTGAGCTCGACAAAAATCCATGAGATAGTATCATACTAAGCATACTTCTATCCCTTCTTTGATATCCTTAAACTATTGAGAAGGGCCAAACGGTTCCTTTCGGTGCCCACATATATTGCATACAGTCTCCCATTATGGTAGCATTTCCCCCATTGGTCACCTTTGTTCAGATTACTCTGCGATGAGTCTCACTTGGATCCCTTAGATATCACTTGTCCAATTACTTCCCCAATTATCTCTCATTGCGGTCATCTCCCTAGTTCCAAAGCTATGATTCCCTCCCCATGAATTAGTGTTATTTGTTGTTAGGTTAGCCTTGTTGTTATACTATGAAGAAAGGAATTTTGAGTCCCCCGTACTGCCCTACCCTGTTCCCCATACAGTGTCTCAGTCCCATTATTTTTCCATATCTCTGGTTGTCCCCCTCACGCTTCTATCAAGGAAACCACATTGCCTTGGTAGTTGCACGTCTCCCTTTATCGATGTCAACACATCTATTCCAGAGGATAGACCCAGAGGTCCGTGTATCTTGGTTTCATCCACCTTAATGATGAGTTCCTTGGACCACTTGAAAGGAGTCCTTAGTTCCTTTCGGGTTGGTTGTGTCTCACGTGCTCGACTTCAGCTACATCATCACACCGTTGAGATTCATATAAGGTATTGGTTCCTTCATTATTTGGTCAAAGAACTCAGTTGCCTCCCAACTCTAACACATTTGTGAGTCTATTTTCGGACCCATACGGTTTCATGTCCCTTGTGATGTCTGGGTTGTGCTAGCAATAATGTTCAAAAGCCCTTCAGTATCATGCTTCTATGTATCTATAGTATCAGATGTTGTTTATTGTACCTCAGAGATTCTGACTCTCAGTCATTGAGTCCATATGTTGTGTACACCTTCATATTCAGTAGAGCATCAGTTGTCGTGATATTGCATTCCAATAGAATGCCATTGTTACTATGTACCAGTTCTTCATATCCATATTTGTATTCAACATCCCATTAAGGCCACCATGATGTACTTCCAGTTGTATGTATTGACTGGCTCCCATTGTTTGAGCCTTAATCCCCATTTCTGTATTGATACATTGATACGAGAATGGGTATGCTTGCCTCATCCATATATATGTCTGATATTATATGTACCTCATCCATTTTTTAGAAGTAATGCAAATCCAAATCCACTGCAGTTCGAATGAGGAAACTTTGAGTCCTCCATGGTTCCCTCTGGTTTCTCCACCGTTATCATCACTTCTCCCTTAATCCTATGATGTTTTTTGACCATACATTGAGCTCATGCCCTCACACATTAGGGGGAATCTGTTAACACCAAAATTTTCCACATAGCTCTCTATGGTCCAAACCATAATTATACATCATAGTTCAACCATTATTTCCTCCATTTTGACCTTTACAACTAAATCCCACCAAAATTGGTCCAAAACATTATTATTCCTCCCCCCATAAATACAGGCAAATGGGCATTTATTGCAACATAACCCCACTCTCTCCAAAAGGGACCAAAAAACCCTAAAATAAGAATGGGTCAAAGACCATGGAAAAATACCATGCACATTAAAATACCATGGGTAAGAAAATCTTGGATCATACTATAAATACATTGTGAAGCCCCATAACAACTTTTTGTCCATCATATTTTTGAACTTTTATTTTTCCATATTTCCTCACTTCTCACACCTTGCACGTTGAGTTCTCTCCATTCAACCCTTGATCCATTTTTCAGTGACAACCCTTTGTTGCATTATAAGTCAAGGTCGAGAAATCCCTTGTACCATGAACTCTACCCTTAGATCTGGCTGCTTTAGGGTAGGTGCTTTAGTGATAACACATGTAGCAATCCAGGTTCAACTTTAGTGATAACACATGTAGTAGGGAAGAAATCCCCACTACAAAATATATCTCTCCCCTTTGCTTCTGCAAAAGAATCTAGTTCTATTAACTCTTTTGAATAAAAAAAACATAAGTAAAATTTAAATTACACATATATTTTCCCTTGTGTATACATAAATTCTTATATTTATATTTATAATTATTGTTATAATTTTAAAGATATTAATTATAATATTTTCTTAAATTAGATGGGTGTATTTTTATATTAATATTGTTTACTCAGCGATGGTGTGTTATAGTGTAATGGTGCGAACCAAGAAGAATCAAATCGGTTGAACTGCAAACTCTTTTGTTGAATGAAAAAGTGAAGGAAATAGCATAAAACTATGTGGAGGAGAAGAGAGGGGAGATATATAAAGGGAAAGAGGTGTGGCTTCTACAAATAATTTCACCTGTCCTTATTTTTGGTTTGATAGTTGACATATTTGGGACACGCTGACACTTCCCTCCCACTTAAATTGTAGAAATGGGCCTTCAGCTGCAATTAGAAACCACACCACTCTAAAGTGGTATTTCACAAAATGATACATAAAAGGTTGCAAACAAAATTCTAATTTCAATAAATGTTACTTAACAATTTCTTTTATTTCTTTAAATTTTATAAATATTTAAGGAAATAAGAAAAATAATTGAACTTTCTATTGCATTTTAAAGACATTACGTTATGCTTGAATATTAAGAATTTTCATTGATAAAAAGTTTAAATATTAAACTTACAATAAATATATATTAATCCAACCAATACCATAAATGTATACCAATCAAACCAATAAACACATCAAAAGGAAGAATAAGTTTTATATCAAAAGACACATACACACCAACACAAATTTGTTTAGTCGCTGCATAAAATAAAACCAAACAACGTTGGATGTTGTAAAATCAAAATGGAAAGGAAGGGGATCGCCAACAAAGCTATGATTCAATGAGTTGCAACCCACACCGCAATCAAATTTCATTGTGAAAGAAAATTATTAAATACTAACATAAAATGGCATTCATATCAAGGTAAATGTCATGCATCCACATAGTTGGAACCGCCAGTGGGTTTTCTCTTAATCAAATATTAGAATGATAAACTCATAATAGCAATGTGTTGGGCTTATTATAAAAACTTGCAAAAAGAAACTCATAATAGCAATGTGTTGGGCTTATTATAAAAACTTGCAAATAAACCATAAACTGAACTTAAGAAACTTATAACAACAATGTGTTGGGCTTATTATAAAAACTTGCAAATAAACCATAAACTTTTGCATTTTAGATCGAATGACAAAACCAACCAACAAGTTTTTTTTCCATCAAGTTTTAAGAGTTAAAACACATGAAAATGTAATCTACCAACAAGAAAGTAGTTGATAAAGATTATATTAACTCAAAAACTTCGGTTCATAACCTTGAAGTAGCTGATAAAGATTATATCAACTCAAAAACCTCGGTACATAACCGTGAAAGTGCATGTGGGTGGTTTCTTAACAAAAGTTTAAAGCTAGTGAAGGAGCAATTGTCACTCTAGGTGCTATGACTTCAACACTCAAATAAATTGTAAAAGCCAATAACATATACATATAAACTGTTATTGGGCGTAATCAATTGGTTTTTCTGCCATACTATGTTGTATATTAAAGTTCCTGTAAGTTAAGCAATGCCAGTATTTGTGGGATTTATCATTTGAACATCCAAAGAATAAGTTGAAGAAGATGGATCAGAGGTAGAGATCTGCACCAGAGGTGGATCAATGGGAAATGGATATGGAGGAATGGTAATCTCAGCGCCTCCTTCTAACATGTGGACAACTTTGTTCATTGGGGGATGACGAGATGCATTGAACTGGATGCACCACAGTCCCACTAAACATAAGATTTTAGCTATATCCTGCTCTTCTTCAGACATGTTTTCTTTTCTCACATTTCCAAAGTCTCCCTTTTCCACCTGTTTAAAAGCCGATTCTGGATAGAAAATTTTTCTAGATGTACTCTCTCTATTGTGAGTATCCATGTTCTTTCTTTGCCCAACAATTTCCATAAGCAGCATACCGTAGCTATAAACATCAGATCTATCAGTGACAGCTCCATACATCCTAGACCACATCTCTGGGGCAGCGTAACCTAGTGTTCCTCTATTACCCACAGAGATATGGCTCTCCTCTCTATCTGTTATTTTCGCTAGACCAAAATCTGCAACTTTAGGCAAGAAATTGGAATCAAGAAGAACATTGTGGGGCTTTATATCAAAATGTAGAATGCGATTTCTGCACTCATCGTGTAGGTATGCAATACTACGAGCTGTGCCAAGTGCAATTGAATACAACTGTTTCCAATCCAGTTTGTCCTCCTCGCTTCCATGTATATACTTTTCAAGGGAACCATTCACCATGTATTCATACACCAAAGCTCTTATGGATACCTGTGAACAATACCCCAAGAGGCGCACTAGCTTAACATGACAGGTTGTCCCCACTATTTCCACTTCTGCAATAAATTGTTGTTCAATCTGTTTGGATTCATCCAAAATCTTCACAGCTATCCCACATCCATTGGGAATATTTCCTTTATAAACTGTTCCAAAACCTCCTTTACCAAGCTTTTCTGCCAAATTGTTTGTGTAAATCATAATCTGAGCATAAGAGTATCTGGTGGGCATTTGTGAGGAATAATAATTCAAAAACTTCTCCACAGAGAGAGGTGTAGAGTGAAGGTGGTCCATTAACTCTAGAATGCTCTGCTGCTCTACAGTCGCAGTACTATTACACCAAGTTTGCCGATGGACCAGTATGCAAGAAGCCACTACTATGCTGAAGAGAGCAAATACTCCAAAAAATATCTCTGGATCAAACAATGTTGAAAACTTAGAAAATAAAAGATAAATAAAAGAGTAAAGATGGATTGGTTTTAAAGATAAGAAATTTACCTGCCGCAACTCCTAGAGAAAGAACATGATCTACAGTATGATGTCCTTCATGGAAACGAAACAGAAACAGGTGAGTAACATAACGAAACTTAGATAGCTAAACACAATATTGTCAATAAAACAGTTATGTAGATCCTAACCTTCGGAGCAATTCCTGTAGTAAACACCATGATGGCAAATGCAGTAACAGTCATAAATACTTGTAGAGTAACATCTTCCTCCAGTGGCTATACATGAAGCACAATATTGCGGTATGGTCCATGTAATTTGGAATCCTTTTTGGTTGGCTTGTAGAGTAACATCTTCCTCCAGTGGCTATACATGAAGCACATAGGCAACCTGAAGATTGCTTCTACATGGACCGACTGACTCACCATTAAAGACTGTAATAACTGTCTACCTAACAACTTAGCTTCAAAAAAAAAATCGACTGGTTTACATTGCCTACTTGTGGACTCTTCCTTCTTGTCAGACTCACAGACAAGATATTGACTTGTACAGACTCTGATAGAGTCGGCTAAAATTCAAGTACACAGATCTGCGAGTAATTACATTTTTCCAACACTCCCCCTTAATAATAAGTAGATGGGGTTTTTAAAACAAAAATTTACAAAATGTTTCAGAGCTTAGACATGTTTTGTTTATGACAGAGTTCACTGTGGTGAACTTGTCATTCAAAGATAACTACGCAGATACTGAAAATTATCCTTTGCCAATGGATTTGTGAAAATGTCAGCAAGTTGGTCTTCAGACTTGCAAAATTCCAAACAAATTTCCTTGTCATTCACCAACTCTATTATAAAATGAAACCTTGTGTCGATGTGCTTGGTTCTCTTATGAAACACGTGATTCTTGGATAATGTTATGGCTGAATTGTTGTCGCAGAAGATGGTTGTCGGTTCTTGATGGTTCTGTGACAAGTCTTTTAAGACTCTTCTCATCCAGACAGCTTGACATGCAGCACTTGTCGCTGCAACATACTATGCTTCAGCTGAAGATAGAATTACTATGGGTTGTTTCTTTGAAGCCCATGAAACAACACCTGTACCAAAATCAAATGTGTACCCAGATGTGATTTTCCTGTCATCTATGCTGCCTCCATTGTCAATGTCAGTGTAACCAATGAGTTTAAAATTTTCTAAGGTTGAATACATAATACCAAGGTCTTTTGTGCCACTTCAAAACCTCAGAATTCTTTTACCTGATTGCCAATGTGAGTCTTTTGGTGATTCCATGAACCTTGAGATCAGACTTACTCCATACATAATGTCTGGTCTTGTTGCTGTCAAATACATAAGGCTGCCAACAAGCCTTTTGAACAACGTAGGATCGATAATGGATCCTTCATCATCCTTGCTCAATTTTAAACCTATTATAACTGGTGTTGGGGCTGTCTTGCAATTAGACATGTTAAATCTTTTTAAAACTTCACTTGCATAATTAGACTGAGATATAAAGATACCACTTTCATATTGCTAAACTTCAATTCCCAAAAAAAACTTCATAAGCCCCACATCATTCATTTCAAATTCACTTTCCATGACTGCTTTAAAATCTGCTATGTCATAATCACCAGTAAATATTAAATCATCTACGTACAAGTAGACAATTAACATCTTACCTTGCTCATCGACTTTGGTGTACAAAGTCGGTTCACTTTCACTTTTGTGAAATCCATTTTCAATGAGATAGGAATCAATCTAACTGTACCAAGCTCTAGGAGCTTGCTTCAAACCATATAATGCCTTTTCCCCCCTGCACACTTTATGTTCTTGACCTGGAACTTCATATCCTTTTGGTTGTTCCACATATACTTCCTCTTATAGATAGCCATTTAAGAATGCCGACTTGACATCCATTTGATGAACATGCCATTTGTTTTGTGCAGTAATGGCAAAAACATTTCTGACTGTATCCATGCGTGCAATAGGTGCAAACATTTCATTGAATTCGATGCTAGGTTGCTGTGTGAACCCTCTTGCTACCGTTATTTTCTTGTGCTTTTGCACATTCCCATCATCATCTTGCATTGTCTTGTAAATCCATTTGACACTGATTACATATTTGTCTGTTGGTACATCAACCAGTTCCCATGTCTGGTTTTTCTCAATGCATTCTATTTCTTCATCCATGGCTTGTGCTCATACTTCTTCTTCAACAGCTTCTTCAAATGTTAGTGGATCATATATAGGGGAAAATAATGCAAAGAGAGAGAATGAATTAGGTGTACCAGTTTCATATATCTCTCGCAGACTTCTTGTCTTCACCAGTTATGTCGATGTCGACCTCGACGAAATGCTTGATGGAGTCTGTTGTCCTCTTGGTGTACTTGTCGATGTAGCTTGAGCTGCTACTTGTGTCGATGGTCCTTGTGTCGAACCATGTCTTGGTGTCATGGGAGTCAACGGTGCTCCGACCGATTGACTTACATGTGGTATTTGAACCACTTCCTCTTCAATATCATCATTGTCGACGTTCGACACAATCTTGACATTTATGTCGACGGTTCCATCCCATGATTCATTCTCGACGAATTGAACATCCCAACTGATTATCACTTTCCTTGTGACGTGATCATACAGCTTGTATGCTTTTGTGTCTTCTGAATAGTCGACAAAAATACATTTCTGTCCCTTCTTGTATAGCTTCCTTCTGAGCTCATCTGGAACATAAGCATATGCAACACAACCAAAAACTTTTAAATGTGAAACACTATGATTCATACCTGTCCATGCTTCTTGGGGAACTTTGTTCTTCACACTCTTTGTTGGACATTGGTTCAAAATGTATACAACAGTTGTGACTGCTTCACCCCAATACTCATTTGGAAAATGCTTGGCTGCCAACATGTTGCGTGCCATCTCCATGATGGTTCTATTCTTTCTTTCAGCTATACTGTTCTGCTGAGGTGTATACCGTGCAGTGAATTGTTTCTGTATGCCATGGGTCTTGCAAAAATTCAGAAATTCATTTGAAACATATTCACCTCCTCTGTCAATCCTTAAGATCTTGATGTGGTGACCACTCTGGTTCTCCACGAGTTCCTTGAGCTGTTGAAAATAACCAAATGCATCAGATTTATGTTTCAAGAAATATACCCATGTTTTTCTTGAGTAATCATCTATAAAATTTAGAAAATAGTTGCAGCCACCAATGGATGATGTCTGCATTGGACCACAAATGTCAGAGTGCACAATTTCAAGTGGTGTGCGTGCTCTATAGGACTTTCCAACTGGAAAAGTCTCTCTGTGCTGCTTGCCAAAAATACAACCTTCACAAACCGTCTCTGGTTTGTTGATCAATGGTAATCCCTTCACCATATTCTTTGTGTGCAGTAGCTTCAGCCCACCAAAATTTAGATGTCCAAATCTGAAATGCCACAACCAGGATTCATCCTGAACTTCTGTTTGAAATGCAGCTTGCAAATTAGCGCTGCAATTTTCTCTCTTGTCAAGGAGCTTGACTGTTTCTTCACTTTCTGCCTTGAATGCAGCCCCTGAGTTTGTCTTCCCTTTTATGTTGGGAACTATTCTCAATGGAAACAAGTGGTTGCTTGTCATTGGCACTTTTGCTATCAGCTAGTTGCTTGGACGCTTGTCTTTGATCACATAGTGTTCATCTTCCATGTAGACTCTGTAGCCTTTTTGTAACAACTATCCAATGCTTAACAAATTATGTTTCAGACCTTCGACATGATAGATATCACAGATATACTTACTCTCCCCCTGTTTGGTTGGAATATCAACAGTGCATTTTTCTAAGACAGTAACTTGGACATTGTTTCCAAGTGTAACATCAGTTTTAACTGAAGTGTCTAGACTGGAAAATAGATTTAAATTACCAGTCATGTGGTTGTTGCATTCTGAATCCAAGTACCATATGTCATGTGGACTTTCTTGAACAGCATTGCATTCAAGTGGAGATGTCGATGCCATTAACATTGCACTTGTCGAAGTGCTGATGCTGGTTGACTAATTTGGGCTTTGCCTTCCTTGGTCATATTGCTTCTTCTTGCATTCATATGCATAATGACCAAACTTCTTACAGTAATGACATTGAATTTTTGATTTATCAAACCTCTAGCCACTTGGCTGACTTGGGTTCTGGTTATCTCCTATGCCACCAACATTTACAGGACTTCTACCTTGTCCTCCTCTTGAAGAACTTCTTCCTCTGCCACCGAATTTGTTTCTCCCCCTGCCTCTACCATGGCTTATGGATGACTGTGTTTCAAATGCACCTTCCAATGATGTGTGTGTTCTGCTGAGCCTATGCTCATGATTAATGAGTGAATCTTGCAGCTCATCAATGGTAAATGTCGACATGTTTGTGTGTTCCTCTAAGGTCACAACCAAGTTTTCAAATCTTGGGGGAAGACTTCTAAGAATTTTTTCAACAACCTTTTGGTCTGATATAGGTTCTCCATGAGATTTCAGTTGGTTTATCAACCCAACAACTCTGGTGTAGAATGTGTCTACATTCTCTGAATCTTTCATGTACAGAGATTCAAAATCTCTTCTCAGAATCTGCAGTTTGGATGTCTTCACCTTATCCAAACCTTGATAGGTAGTCTCCAATGTATCCCATGCTTCGTTAGCATTAGTTTTTGCTGCTATTCTTAGGAGTATGCTTTCATGCATAGCTTGATGTATGAAAAATAGAGCTTTTTCATCTTTCTTCATTTGTTTCCTTGAGACATCTTTCTCAGCCTGTGTGATATTGTTATATGCTGTCATGTTTTCTGGTTCTGCATAACCATATTAGACTATCTCCGAGACATCTTGACCTCTGAATAAATCCTTCATTGTTAAAGATCAATATTCATAATTCTTTCCTGTAAAAATTGGAGTTTTCAATGAACCAAAAGTGGAATCCATTTTAATTTTTAATTAGCTTTCCTTAGAAAATTAATTTCCACCTTTTAAGACAATATTTCTTTTCTAAATCTTGGGCTGATATAAACCTTTCTCTAATACAACCTTGCTCTGATACGAGATAGCCAAAACCAAGCCGACTAAAATTGGGTTTAGGGCTCAGTCGATATTAAAATTTAATTTTCACTTTTCACGCCAACCACTTTTTCTTTTTACTTATTGTTGAAACTTGTCTATCTCCCAACTAGACAAGTTTATAAATTTTAGTCGGTCTTTCACTCGACTAAAATTACTTCAACTTACTTGTTGGTTCTACCGACCTGTTTTTACCTGGACCACTTGTCACTTCAACCAAGTAGACTCACTTCTTCTCTTCGACCAAGTTGACTCACTTCATGTCTTCGACCAAGTTTGCTCACTTCAATCGGCTGACTCAACCGACCACTCAAGTAGGTTCACTTTGGTCGAAATATGCTCACTTCAATCGGCTGACTCAACCGACCACTCAAGTAGGTTCACTTTGGTCAAAATCTGCTCACTTCAATCGGCTGACTCAACCGACCACTCAAGTAGGTTCACTTTGGTCGAAATCTACAGAGTATGTTTCTTAGTCTAAAGACTTAAGAAATTACAAATGCTTTTCACCTGTGAGTAAGATGAAGTAAAAATGGACACATTAACAAATCCAAAGAACATATAAAAACATATGCCCAAATATGTAGGAAAACTTGAGTCAACCAATGTGCGGTAAAACTTGGAACTTTCACACGGTGATAATTTTATGGGTTCTTTGATCTTTCACTTAACAGTAATTGTAAAAGACATTTACAGAAATAAATATGGAAATATGTGCGGCCAAATAATCATGCATTCAACCATAAACTATTTCATATATTTAACTATGTTGAAATAACAAAGTATTACAAACTTGTCGATTACAAACTAGCAGGTCCAGACTTGTTGGTCTACATAGCTTCAGCTCTTTGACTAAATCACATGCACAGAAGCTTGAGCTTCGACTTCTCTTTCTCACCCTGAGTTCCTCTGTTGTCTAATGTCTATGTAAATTGATTTACAATTTGCTTCTTCTATTTATAGGCAACCTGAAGCTTGCTTCTACATGGGCCGACTCACTCACCATTAAAGACTGTAATAACTATCTACCTAACAACTTAGCTTCACAAATAAATTCGATTGGTTTACATTGCCTACTTGTCGACTCTTCTTTCTTGTTAGATTGACAGACAAGATCTTCACTTGTACAGACTCTGACAGAGTTGGCTGAAAGTCAAGTACAGATCTGCGAGTAATTACATTTTTCCAACAGGGCAGAGGAGTAAGAAGCAAGATAAGTAAATCATTCATCCAACGGTCTTGCTAGGCTTGCAGTTGGTCTACAGTCAAGTTAAGCTAAGCAATAATATAACTCATACTCAAGTTAAGCTAAGCTATAATATAACTCATAGTCAATATGTGGATAATTGGTAGTGTGTAATAAATAATAAACTACTAAAAACATTAATATAAAAAGTATGTGCTTAAATTTACACCTATAAACCTATTACTACACATTAATTAATTTAATGTGGTTATTGCTAGTAATAAGTGAGTCCATAAACATATCTACAAAATATTAATAAAAATAATATTATTTATTTAATTATAATGTATAATAAAAAATTAATATATTTATTACCATATTATTTAATTAACATAAAGCATTAAACAAAACATAATATAAGTGACATTTATTTTTATGTACTGGAAAACATTCATCAGTTTAACCATTAGATTTACTTAACTTGTCATCATAGTAGCATAATTCAAATATTGAAAAATAAGTAACAAAAATATAGTTAAATTCATGATATTTGTTATATCTGTATTATGTGGAACTCAGTTTTAATTTTTATATAAAAAAGTCTAATAAGATCAATAAGATTCAATTGTTACTATGCTTGTTACATATCCATATTTACCAACCACAAGCTTGTTACATATCCATATTTACCAACCACAAGTTAGAGATAGATTGAGGAGACCAGTCCAGATGAGTTAATCCAGACATGCTCGGTCGACTTCCCACTATCTTCGTTCATCACTCTTGCAGCAATATTTCACTCTATCAACTCCTGCCTAAGCGTCGGGAAATGAACTCCTGCCGCGGAATCGTCATCCCTATTGTCATCATCGTCGCTATGCTGGTATTATTGTATTGGTTTGGCCTCTTCTACTTTTTCGCCACAGATGAGGATTATCCATCTTATAAACACTGCGCGCCTTCCATGTGTGGCAATTCAATCATCCGATATCCCTTCGGAAAATGTGGCGTTGTATCTGCTAACTGCTTAGACGACCAGACCATTCAAATTAACTTGTCCAACTTTGGGGAGACTAACGTATTGCAGGGCAGAGTAATTGGAAATATCACGGAATTGTCCTACTCTACCCAAACCCTTCAAATCGCCCAAAATTATACAGACAATTCCTCCGTCCCGTACTATAGTTTCTTCAACGATAGTTTCTTCAGCCTTTCCGAGGGATACTTGGTGGGAACAATTCTTAACTGTACACAACAATACCAGCACATCGACAAAAACCTAACGCGTCTCTATTGGGNCGTCCCGTACTATAGTTTCTTCAACGATAGTTTCTTCAGCCTTTCCGAGGGATACTTGGTGGGAACAATTCTTAACTGTACACAACAATACCAGCACATCAACAAAACCCTAACGCGTCTCTATGGGGAAGAAACGAACCGCCAGTTCTTCTACCCAGGTTACTATGACACAGTTTCAGGTTGCACTTCGCATTTTGTAATCATTCCAACGGATAAGAAATACAACATTGCTACTGATAAGAATTGTCAAGAACTAAACCAAAGGGGGTTCCAAATTACATGGGGTACAAACGATTTTTGTCCTTTATGTGAAGCCACTGGAGGAAGATGTTACTCTCGCAGCTATGACAGCTATGACACATCTGATAACAGATTATATGGTAACACAATTAATATAGTTTATTCCTATTCTGATAACAGATTATATGGTAACATCCGATAGTGTATTAGTGTACAGTGTATCAATTTTAGAGTAAGAAATCGGCAATCTGTTAAATCTATGTAAGCTTTTTGTCTTATTAGCTTCAATTTTTGTAAAAGTGATAATAATGGTAATATTGTACAGAATATCAATTTTACAGTAGAATTTTTTAAGTCACTGGCTTTTAGTCAATCAAAACTGTCTACAATACTTTTGCATCATTCCAGAAGAAATCTGCACACACTGCAATGTTTTATTTATCTATGATCAAAACTGTTGCATCCTTCCAAAAGCAATCTGCACACACTACACTGCTTTATTTATCCATGGGTACCTTTCCTTAGGATAAATGTACTTTCATTATTCCACCCACTTGCATCATGCTTCCACTGTGCGCTCTGATAAGACAAGTGGTTTTCCTTCTCTGAATTCCAAAACATAAATTGCTTGTTCCTAGCTTGCAACGCTTCCACGTCTTCATATACTTACACAAGTGGTTTTCCTTCTCTGAATTCCAAAACATAAATTGCTTATTCCTAGCTTGAAACGCTTCCATGTCTTCATATAGTGATGTGCCCATCTCATGAGCAACATGTCACTTGAAGGTACTTATTGGTATCTTAAAATCCAAATAAGATGTTTTCCAATACTTATAGTGCCAACAATATTGTTGATTGATCCATTCATATTTGCTTTACAATTAATTTTATTTACAAGGATTGTTATCTATATATTGGGATATCAAGATCAATACTACAGGTTGAATATAAGTTTTTATCGTATATGATTTTATCCATTTACAAATCGTGCTAACAATGTTGATTTTTCAATATTCTTAATTATATTAAAGATTTTTTTCATAAAGCATTATATATTAGTGTTCGGTTGAGGATTCAAAATTTCATATAATTAATACTAAATCATTTTTGTGGAGTATTAACTTAAGTTTTTCTTATTTATAATTTAATATTCTTGGATGGGTAAGATATTTGTCAATATTCTTAGATACATTTAATATTTTTTTTTAATGCAACTTTACATTAATTTTAAGTGAAGGATTAAAATTTCATATAATTAAGAAATATGTTCAATGAACAAAACTAAATCATGCCGATGCTTCTCTTCTCTGTTACTATGTAGGTTAAGCTCCATTTTGGAAGACATTCTTGTTCATGAAACTCAAGAAACCAAATGATGCGGGAAAAGAGTCCAAAGACCAAATCAATCTAATGGAGCATTAGGTTGGACTTTGTCACTTTGCTGTTATTTTTCTTGTTTGTAGACATGTTTGTTCTTGCAAGCAAGGATATGGTTTATTATTTCCATGCCTAAAATATGTCAAAGTAGATTTTATAGTTAAAGAGATATTTTGGTTTTATTTATGAATAAATAAATATTTTAAGAATATGTTTTAAAGTTTAAATAAAATAATAAGATTATTTATAGAGATGGAAATTTTGTGTTTTTATATTATATAAAAAAAATGTTGTGATTTATATAACCTAGATGATTATGTTTATATGTTTAATATTATAAGTATAATTTTTATGAGTTTATATTTAGTATGATAAATTATAATTTTTATGAAGTTTATAAGAACCATTATAGAAAGACAGTTTGTCAACTATTTGATATTGGAAGATTTTGACTTTTTTTTTTATTTTGTAAAATTAAAATTTATTTATTTTGTAAAATTAAAATTTAATTATGTTTGAATTAAGATTTTGATACTTAAAATGGATACAATATTATAAATTATAATTTTTATTAAGTTTATAGGAACAATTTTAAAAAGAGTTGGTAAATCAATAGGATAGCATAGTTTTAAAAGCATTAACAAAACCACCTTCTGTGAACATGCTCTATTGGATGGTATTTTTGGTCTTGGAAAATAGGAATGATACATTGCACCCGGTTTCTAAGGACCCGTTTCGTGAGGCACTAGGTGAAGGAGTCAAATATTTCATATACTGTGGCCATTTTTAATGGAATTAGACATTTTTATTTTGCAAAATTAGAATTTAACTATGATTTAATGGAGATTTTGATGTTAGAAATGGATTCAACACCTTCTTAAACCATGAGCACTCAAAATTTGAGAATTTCACAACTGTAACATCCGATAAAATTCTTAAACTACACAATTATTAAAAAAAACTTAAATTTTTTAACTTAAATACATATATACAAATTTATATCTGAATGACAAAGTGTGATAAAACAATATATAAACATTTGTTTTATATAAAAGATATTACAACCATCCATAATGATTGTATCGCTCTTTTTTTTTTTAATTGTTATATATAGAGGATGGTGGTAAATTTATCATAACTCTCAAATTGTCATAAAACAATATATCAAGTATTTGTTTTATATAAAAGATATTACAGCCATCCATAATAATTGTACCACTCTTTTATTTTTTTAATTGTTATATATATAGAGGATGGTGGTCAATTTATCATAACTCTCATAATTGATTTGAAGAAAACCATGACAAGTAATTTTTATATTTTGTTTTAAATCTTTACTCAGGACTCGGAATGGAATCTGGCTTCAACCATTGTTTTTTCTCTTCTCTAGTATTAAGTATCAAAGCCTCCATTGGATGTCAAAATTATGTTTTTTCTCATATTTAGTCTTCTGTATCAAAGCCTCCATTCGATGGCAAAATTACGTTTTCTTCAGTATCAGAGTCTTCATTAGATGGAGAGATATTTAGCTTGCTGTAGGTTAGCCTCCATTAGATAGAAAATTATCTAGTTTATATTATACCTTATTTAATGTCAAGGTAGCAGCACAATGAGTAACTCATACAATGTTGTTTCCCAAGCATTAAATAACCTGCTGCATGCTGCATATTGATGCCCCATTCGATCGGTTTGGTTGTGACAGTGCACACCTGCCCCATGTTGTATATTGACGCCCCATCGGTTCGGTTGTGATGGTGCACAGTATTCTGGGCTCCTTATGCCTTTTTAATCAGGGCAGTGCTCCAAAGGTTGCAGGGTGCTTTATTTATTATATATAAACTCTACACACCTCTATTGTTGCACATTTTGGGTCCAACTCACGCGATGGACATTGGTGGTAAGAACAAGGCCTTCCAAAATTGTCATGCCAGTAATCTTACCTTGAGTTGTTTAAATATGAGTTCTTCAAGACAGTTCAAGTTTTACATCTTTTTTCAGTTTTTATTGGATTTGCAAACCCTTTGAATGTTTCAAAGAAACAATTTCTCTTTTTTTATAGCATCTACATTCTGTTTTATTTTTTCTCCCGTGTGATTGTGTGATGTGCAAAAGAGAACTTGATTTTACTAGTTCAATGAGGACTTCCCTTTTTTTTCCTTTCATGTGATCATTCGTTATCTGCACAAGAGAAATTGAGTTTACTGGTTCTATGAGGGTTTCCCTTTGTCCAATTTATAAACTAGTTGGAATTCCCACAGAGAATTCCTCTGGGTTTCGAAAATCTGACAAGACTTTAGCAAAACCCAAACGGAAGGGATTTGATAGCAATAAACAAACATGTTTCCATTCAAGGAATTCCCGTAAAAAATAAAGACAATTTCCCCATCAAGAATACATGCAATTTTCCCTTCAGAATTTAGCATGGGTGTTAATTAGAGACTCATAACGGATAGTAGCTTGGTCATCCACAGGTGGGCATCATGGAGAATATGGAGAAAGGTTACATTAGGTTTATTAATTATAATGTTTATCTATGCAATTAAGCAAGATCCTCATTATATAAGAGGACGCTCCCTAATAAAGAAACTCTTCTTTTGTTTTTGCCGAAACACAATGGTCTCTTCTGCATTTCCTTTTTACTTAGTTTTCTGGTTTTTAGGGTTTAGCTTGAAGCAGCCAGAGTGCCTCATCCATGGAAGCCTCTGGTCTTTCAATCCATCTGTGATCACCCCCCATAGAGAGAGCTAGCCTTACCCATAGGATTTCTCTCTCACTGGAGGTTTCTCCATCTTGTTGGAACGTGCTAAGCAAGTAGGAGCACACTAGACTCATGTTGTGCTCCTGCTGAAAACACTCCAGCTTCATAGGAAAATGAGCATAGCTCCTCCATCATCACGTTGCACTGTCAGCACCTCCCCCATCCAAGGCATGCGTAGCTACACCTCTTGCACACTCCTTTTCACCTCTGTGCATCTCTTGGAGCTGCGCAATTGTGTTCAGGTGGAACACTACCGGTTCAGCCCATGATTCATTTATCACACCCTAAAAAGTATGTTTACTGTAGATTAAATGGTACCAGAGCCTTAAGATCTTGACTATGGGCTCCAACAAATTTTTTTTTGGGTATTTAATGAAATATTCCAGATTTCACTTGCCTCCAAGTTGATATGTTAATGCAAGTGGATACACAAATATCATATCCCCAAGGGTGCATAGATCTCCGCTACAATAGAGAGGAGGTTCACAGATCTAAAACAATACAGATCTCTCCCTCTAGACCACAACTCCTTTGCTCCATTTTAGTTTTTTTTTACCAAATTACCACCTGGGTGTGTGCAAGAAGTTGAGGGACCTTTTAGATGCAATGGTAGAATGAAGTCAAAACGCGCTCCTGTTTTGTTTAAATTCAAAAATGTGTTCCCTCCAAAAGATAAGGCTGAGCCTCGACCCATGCTTGCATGGAATTCTTATGCCTATGTGTTTGCTTCGTACTTTGCTTCGGATTCAACATGCCTATGCCTTGGAGTATGATAAACCATGGCTAATTCAACATTATATCCAAATTTTCAATGTGCCCGTGTTTAGCCGTTCATCTGATTATGCTGCACACCTCCATTTTTTATGAGATTTTAGAAACAGATATGGTTTTTTTTGCAGATTCCAAATATGTAAGTTTTAACAAGAATATATTATTTTTTCTATTTTTTTCTTATTTATCTTCTATCATCACTCCTCAACTCAAAAAGCACACTGTTAGTGTTTCATCCATATCTCTTTCATTTCTCAACCATTTAAAAAAAAAAATTATATGGTGCACTAAAGAACACCGAGCTCTACACGCTATAGAAAACCCATTTCCAAATAATTACATTAAGACATTCAAATGCTGCACCCACAATTGACGTACTGTTTTCGAGGTTTGATCTCTTAGATAATAAATAAAAAAATTAAAAAAATTATATTTATTATTGAAAAAATAGTCGTGCATTAGTACTATATGTTCTCCATATGTATACCAATTTTCATAATTTTATTACATCATTTAGTCACTCAGACGCTGCACCCACAAAAACATATACCTTATAATTTGTCTAAAAAATAAAAAGTGCCCGTTAAAAAATATCTAACTTGAGATAGTTAACAACATTCTCAATAGAAAAAAATTATATATTTGGAAAGGCCATTCAATTTCCTACATTTCTTGTGTTTTACTCATCGCAAGATTCATTGTGTAAGTGTCTTAAAATATCCATACAAGTTGATGGATGTCTGTTTTTTCAGTTTTCCATTGCATCTAACGCGCCAAAAGAGACCCTCATCTTTGTGCACTCACCCACCTACGTTGGTTTTTCTCTTCAGTTGGTCTCACCATGCCTCCTCAAAGAGATCCCTTGGAAGTAGACTCGGATTCCAACACTTCAAATCCAATCCAATATCTTGCTTCTATACTCAATGAGTTGTTGAGGATGCAACAACAGAGCAATCTAGACCCATTCTGATTGGACACTAGAATACAAATCCCTAAGTTTGTTGGGAAAACCAATGGAGAAGTTGTTGATTCATGGATCCGTAGCCTCTCCACCTACTTTAACACATGCACAGGTCTAGCTTCAAATTGCCCCCTTACAACTTGAAGGCCTTGCACAAACCTGGTGGGACACTGAGCAAGAAAAGACCACATTCGTGGTGGAACTTGGAACTACTCCAGGAACTTATTCCTCCACAACCATCAGAACTTGGGCTCAACTTTCTGATGCATTGAGAACCCGCTTCTACCCACCAGGGTATGTACAATATCTATGGATGAGATGGCATCAAATCAGACAACTCCCTTCATAAAGTATTCAAGGCTACATTGACTTCTTCTGTAGACTACACTTACAGTTCCACATTCCAAATCCGGAGGAGGTACTCATTTTTAAATTTATCGCTGGTTTATTGATGCTCCACATTCTACAGACTACGCTTACAGCTCCACATTCCAAATATGGAGGAGGTACTCATTCTTAAATTTATCGCTGGTTTATTGATGCAGTTCCATTAAGAGGTAGAGCTATTCGAAAATACAACATTAGATAAAGTTTTTCAAAGAGCATTGGCTATCGAAAGGAATATTGCTCCTAGGGGTCATACTCCTCAATACTGCCCCAGCCCTCATGCCTCTCCCTCTCAAACAACCAGCTCCAACTCTTCAGCTCATTTTCCACTTACTCGGCCTCAAAATCATGTTAGCCATACAAATACAAGAACACCTTGGTGTTCATTCCATAGGGCTACTTCACACAACTCCTCATATTGTCAAACCCTCTAAAATCTAAAGACCAACAAATCCTTACTCACCGAGTTCATTACTCCTCCACCAACAGAGGACATTGAAGAAGTCCCTCTAGACAATCCCATCGAAGTGGATCCCTCTTTGATACTAATGGCCCGGGATTATTCGACTCCTCAACTCAACCACTTATCACTCAAAATTGCCAAATCAAAAATTCTTTAGCCTTACTGATTATGGACAATGGAAACCAGAAGAATTTGGTATCTCAAGCCCTAGTCAACCACCTTAACCCAGTTACTAATCCGCACTCACACTCCTATCATCTCAGATGGGTTCAGAAGGATGGTCCCCGTCTCCTAGTATCTGAGCGGTGCCTTGTCACCTTTGCAATAGGTCAATTCAAAGACATTGTTCTCTATGATGTTTCCCCCTTGGATTGTTCAGATTTACTATTAGGAATACCCTACCAATCACAAAGAAATTCTATCTATCTAGCTAAATATCGCCAATATAATCTTTCAAAAGATGGCCACACCTATGGGTGTGTGCAAGCTGATGAGGGTCTCTTTTGACGCGTTAGATGCAATAGAAAACTGAAAAAACAGGCATCCATCCACTTGCATGGATATTTTGAGGCACTTGCACAATGAATATCATGGTGAGTAAAAAACAAGAAATGTAGGAAATTGAATGACGTTTCCAAATATATATTTGTTTCTATTGAAAATGTTATTAACTATTTAAAGTTAGATATTTTTTAACAGGCATTTTTTATTTTTGGGACAAATTATAAGGTATATGTTTTTGTGGGTGTAGCCTCTGAGTGACTAAATGATGGAATAAACTTACGAAAACCGGTATACATATAGAGAACATATAGTACTAGTGCATGACTATTTTTCTAATAATAAAAATAATATTTTAAATTTTTTTTTAATTATATAAGAGATCACACCTCAAAAATGGTACGTCAATTGTGGGTGCAGTGTTTGAATGTCTTAATGCAATTATTTGGAAATGGTTTTTTTATAGCATGTAGAGTTCGGTGTTATTTAGTGCCCCATACAATTTTTGTTTAAATGGTTTAGAAACGAACGACATATGGACGAAACACTAACAATGTGTTTTTTGAGTTGAGGAGTGATGACAGAAGATAAATAAGAAAAAAATAGAAAAAATTATGTATTCTTGTTAAAATTAACATATTTGGAATCTGCAAAAAAAACCATATCCGTTTCTAAAATCTCATAAAAAATGGAGGTGTGCAGCATACTCAGACGAATAGCTAGACACAAGCATATTGAAAATG
>LPNX010504461.1:14254-24423 GCA_001517045.1 Pseudotsuga menziesii | reverse complement strand
CCACCACTACAAATATTCAATCCTTACCAAGAACTTTTGGTAAACCAATGATGAAATCCATGGAAATTCTTTCCCATTTTTGTTTTGGTATAGGAAAGGGATGCAATAGACCAATTGGATAAGTGTTCTCTACTTTGTTTTGTTGATACATTGGGAAAACGTTTACATACTTCATAACATCACTCTTCAACACCTTCCAAGAGATTCTTTCTCTCATCATTCTATATTTTTTGAATAAACCAGGGTGGCCTGCTAAAGGAGAATCATGAGCACTCTTCAAAAAACATTTCTTCAAGCTCGAACCAGGGACCAAACAGATTATGTATTTTTAGTAGATGATTACATCCAACACCTTATACCTATCATCATGCTTAGTACCATCAAAAATTTCATAAGAAAAATTATCCTTGTCATATTCTATTTCTAATATATCTTTCCAATCTTTTGCAACATCCATTAGAGAGATAGAGGGCCTTCTAGATAAGGCATCCTCTACCACATTACTCTTTCCTTTTACACATTCAATGTCAAAATCAAGTGCTTGAGCTTTACTCACATGCTTGTGTTTTCTTTCATTTAGATCCTTTTGAGTGGGAGGTAACTTAGGATATTATGGTTAGTCTTGACCACAAACTTGTTCCCCACCAAGTATTGTTTGAACTTGATGAAAGCATGCATTATGGCTAGAATTTCTTTGTCATAAATAGAGTAAATATTCTTTTGTGGCTGAATATTCCTACTCTATAAACATATTGGGTGTCTCCCTTGCTTTAGTATTTCTCCTATCCCATCCCTTATTACATCACACTCCAAGACAGATGGCTTAGAAAAATTAGGTAATGCAAGAATGGGAAAACTACTCATTACCTCTTTCATCATTTGAAAGCATTTTCATCCTCTTCATTCCATTGGAAAACGTATTTTTTTTGTCAAATTAGTGAGAGGTAAACTGATTTGGGACAACCCCTTCACAAATTTCCCATATTAGGTACAAATCCCAATGAATCCCTTCAATTCAGTGATATTTTTGGGACATGGCCATTCAATAATGACTTTTATTTTCTCCAAGTCCAACTTCATACCATCTTGACCAATGATGTGCCCAAGATAATAAAAAATTTGTAAACCAAACTCATATTTTGATAGCATAGAAAAAAAAGATTGATCATGGAGATTTTTCAATAAAACTTCTATATGATGCAAGTGTTCATTCCATGTCTTACTATAAATAACAACATAATCAAATAAAACAAGAATAAACTTACAAATTTGCTCATGGAATATTATTTCCATGCATGATTGAAATGTGGCAGGAGCATTTGTTAAGCCGAAAGGCATCGAAAGGAACTCAAAGTGACCATAGTGATATCTGAAAGTAGTCTTTGGTATGTCTTCCTCCCTCATTCGAATTTTATGATAACCAGATAGGTCAATATTTGAGAAGAACTTTGATCCATGGAGCTCATACCAAATTATCCATGCATAGGATATCTATTCTTCACTGTCTTCAAGTTCAATGCTCTAAAATCAATGCACATTCTCAAGTTTCCATCATTTTTCTTCATCATAACAACTAAAGAAGCATTATGGCTTGAACTAGGTATTATGAGACCCAACTCCAAGAGTTATTTTAATTTCCTCCTTAATCTCATCTCTAATCCTTTCAGGGTGTCTATAGGGATGGATTTTTATAGGTTGGTTCCCTATCTCTAATTCAATGACATGTGTTAATGCAAAAAATTGCTTCAATTGCTTCATATAGCCTACGCCATATTTAGACATCTGGTTCCTAACCTATTTTACCTCCACACCCATGTTTGAACTATGTGTTTCTCTAAAAAGCTCAAAAATAATAAAAAATGGCTTAAAAAGCCACAAAAAGAGCCAAAATAGCTCACAAGGGAGCTAAAAATATCACAAAGGGGCTAAAGCCCCCAAAAGGGCTTAAAACCCCCAAAAGGAGCTTAAACAAGAGAAAGGGTCTTAAAACCCTAGATAGGGCCCAAAAACCCTAACCAGGGGCTTAAATCCCTAAAAAGAGAATAAAAAACTATAAATAGAGGGGTGGAGGTCCCCATCACACGTGACTTATTTTTCCTCTTGTTATTATAGTCGCATGAGTCCTTGAGATACCTTCACTCTCAAGCTACTAACCCCATCCACTCCATTTTCCCCATTAGCTCCCCTTTGTGTGTTGAGTCAACCTCCACACTATCCAAGCCTGTGAAGAGGCATTGTTATGAGTTTGGGCATGGTGGCCCCCTTTTTGAATAGATCTGAGGTATAACAGTCTCACCATTTTATTCTTTAGTTTGTAGGTTGTAAGCAGATGTTTATATGTTTTCATTAACAATTTTGTTGCAAGTAAACTGTTTCTTGCAAACTCTACGCTTCTGTCCCTTAGATGGAAGGGAGATGCATTAGTGCATAGCCATGGATTTTTCCTGGCTACAATTTTGTGACCACACTGGGTCAATACCTTAGGACCCCTGGTCTTTCAATAGTTTTTGCAAGTTTTTAATAGTTGTTTATTAGTTTCTTGTAAGTTTTATTTTATTTATGTTCCAGATCGAGCCCTCATGAAAATGATCCAAGCCCGTCTGGCCCCAGTACCAGTTATTGTCGGTCGTTCTCGACTCCATCTTTCAAATTTTTCAGTTTCCAGGTGAAGCCATTGCTTTCGAGTTGAACAGAGCGATCCAGTCACTGGTTCAGGCCCTACATAAGCGACCCAGTCACCTGTTCTTACCCCAGAGTTGTGACTCTACCCCAGTACCAGTTACTGTCGGCATGTGCTGATTCCAAGCTGAAAAAAATGACCCAGTCACCTATTTTGGTCGAAAAGGTGCGACCCAGTTGCCTATTCATGCCAGAAAGGTCCGACCTAGTCTCCTATTCGGCCCCGAAAGGAGGACAAGGGAGGTAATCTTTTTGAACCTCAAATATGTTTCCCTATCACATTTTTAAGACATGAAACATTAAATAAATTAAGGATATTACTTACTTATGGAAGATCCAATTTATAGGTCACTTCTCCAACTTTTCAAACCTCTTTGTAGGGACCATTAAAACCTTGGTTTGAGATTTTCCAAACCTTTTCCTTTTAAGGAAGCTTTTTTTGTAGGGCTGCAACCTCAAATACACCAAGTCTTTCACTTGTAAATTTCTCTCCACTCTATGTTGATCTACATATTTATTTTGTTTGTTTTGGGAAACATGCAAGTTATCTTTGAAAACCTTCAAAATATCTTGGCTTTCTTCAATCCAATCCTTAGATTTTATATCTCTACTATCACCAAATATGTGGTCAATAAAAGTTGATGCATCATAACCATAAATTTATTTTAAAGGAGACATGTCGATGGACATATGAAAAGTAAAATATAGAAAAACTCACCCAAATGTAACCATTTTATCCATGATTTTTTCTGCCCACTAACATAGTTTTTCAAGTATCCTTCCAACCATTGATTCATGCTCTTTGTTTGGACATAACTTTGTGGATTTTAGATTTTTCTAGGAGTCAAGTTTTTTCCCACCATTTTGAAGAGTTCTTGCAAAAATGCACTCAAAAATCTGTTAACTCTATCACTAAAAATGCTCTTGGGAAGCTGTTATTGGAAATACTCACCTTTCATGGATAGAAGTTGTTTCCCTAGCCTGAAATACTCTAAGCTAAAACAAATGAGTCACAATAATGAAAATCACTTCCCCTAAGATTTATAGATGCTTGGAATGGATTCTTGTACCTATCATACAATGTAATGTGCCACCTCTTTACAATGCTAGATCTCCACAGATTCATTTGCATGAAACACACAACCAAAGCATATACAATATCAAAGTACCAAATACAATATATAATCCTATGTTGATGACTAAGGAATTCAACAATGAAACAAGTGATCAATACACAATATGATTCATGGGAAAGGAACTTTCATTTCACTAATAGAATAAGAGAGAAAAATTACAACCAATATCTTTAGTGTTCAGAAGTCTCTCCTCAAGAAAAAAATTGACTCCAAAGCTTCAAACTTGTCCACATAGTGCTCACTCTCATTGGCTATATTTGTCCATATTTTTTATTTTGTACCATAATCTTCCTCCCTTTACCCATGGGGGTGAACCAACACTTATAGCCATGGAAGGATAGCGATGGTTTAGATTCTCATGGGTGAGGTGGAAGGGAGATCCTATGAGGATAGATCTCGAGCCCAGGTCATCCAAGAGTCTAGGGATTAGGTTTCCACGAAGCCAAGGTTCGAGAAACTTTGTGAAATTTCTCTTTTTAGATTTTAAACTCAAGCACTGCCTCTCATTGTATTAAGGAATGTGGTGCTGTAACTGCTTCTTGTTCATGGAAAAATGTTTTATGCATTGGGTTAACACACGTTGTCCACACGGAAAATGAGGTGGTGGAAAAAGGCATGAAATCATTGATCCTAGCCCAAATTCAACTTCATAACTTGGGGATTTTAGGAAAGTTCTAATGTTTGGTTCTCATAATATGATGATGATGAGAAGTATGTGTAACATAATTTCCCCCAAAGCATTAGGCTAGAGGGATAGGATAGGTAAAGGATTTGTAGGAGCAAGTTATAACTTTGAGGCAAGAGTTCATTGATCGAAGATATTCATCAACCATACTTTTTCTATGGTACGTTAACACTTTTGACTCATATTCATATGAATCTCATCATGGATGCAGACCAATACAAAGCATATCCATATGGGGTACAAACAATCATGGCTACTAAAATACAACGTAGATCCATGCGAAGGAGACTCAACATAGCTACCAGACATACAATGTAGATCTATGTCATACAGACACAAATTTGACATGACCATACAAATGTGGATCCATGCTAGGACTCATACAAATACTCTATCGTAACCTGGGGAAAGAAATGAGAGCTTAACAAATATCCAGGGTCTTGATATTGTCTTCAACAAAGTATGATTCTATCCATGTGATTATAGTGTCTTGATGTCGAACATGGTAGAAACCACTTGATGACTGGTCAATAATGAGAATTGTTCACTAGTGCAAGGGAGATCACCATTGATGTCGATAATTTCCAAGGTACCCTAGTACAATCTCCCGAATGTGAATAGATGATTTGATGTTGAACACTCAGTTGAATATTCTGATCAAAGGTCAATGATGTAAACCTATGTCCAAAGCAATAGGATCTATCATTGATGCATAAATATCTCAAGGTACTACTTTGTTTCTAAGACTAATTCCTAGATGATGAATTGATGTCGACAGGAATAGTCTTGTGGAAGGAGGGCCATGATGAATCCCACATCAATGACATGAAACTTAGAGAAAAGTTCTACAATTTGAGTATGACGTAACCATAGAACTGACTCAAAGTAACTAACACAAAGATCATTATTACTGCAGATGAAAAATCTCAACAAGATTTTCCTTTGAACATAGGGTGGCACAACCAAAGACTTACAAGCATTAAACTGCCGAGGCGGATATGAATACATAATGTGACAAAAAATGATGTGTTCTTTGAAAGACTCAAAGGAATGACATGAGTCATGAAATTTTATTGACTTAGAAGCAAGATAAATACCCAATTGAATTAATGAAATGAAGACAAGTTCTGTGTTCAAAGGTGACTACAAACTTCCATTATTGCAAATGAAATATAGTTCCCTTCCCTTACATTCCCCATCATGATTCATGAGTTCATCTTTTCATTTTTATGAGTTTAAAGTGGGTAAAAAACACTCATTGTAGCTTATCATAGGATAATTCTGTTCTCACATGATTTACGAACCTAAGAAAGGAGGGGTTCGTTCTCGAAAGAAGGTCTCTCAGTGTTTTTTCTTAACGAGTCCATTGAAAGTAAACTTGATATTGTTCACATTTAAAGAGTCTGAACGAAATGAAAGAAGACCTCAAAAGGTCCTTTTTCATATAATTTAGTCTCCGAGGCCTGAAAAAGTATAAAAAATACCTTAGAGAACTCTTCTAGTCAATGACTAGAGTATTCCTTTTTCGTGATTTAGTCAATCCAAACCGAAAAAGGGGTAAACTACCGTCGAAAAGACGACACTTCAGGTCCTTTTACAAGCGTAAAGAAGAAAAATTCACTGGATGTTCTTTTCACATTTTAGGAGTGTGAAAAGAGCTTAAAGAAGACTCCATTAGGGTTTATTTTAATCAAAAGGATTTTAACAAGCCTGAAAAAGAATAATTTTTGACTCAGAAATTTAGTACTAGGTTTAACGAGCACGACTAAGATTTCAAAAATAGCATTTAGGAGATTTTTCTGTTTTGTGTGAGGATGAAAAAGTAAAAAATAAAATCAGTCATAACCAAAAATTCAATTCCTCCATACCCTGCAAGCTTCAAAATGACCATTAGACTTCAAAAATATTAAAAACTAGTTTTTATAGACTATTTGAGGATAAATATTTAAAAAAATGATTAAAATAATCGGAATAAAACACAACATTTTTTAATAAAAGCTAGTAAATAGTAAAATAGACTTTCCATTCTCATTTTTACTATTTGGAGAGAATTTTGATCCATTTAGGGTGCAGATTTCGGAAAAGGATTGCAGAGTCATTAGTCCACCATTTTCAGAACCGTCAGTTCGAGGTAAATCCTAAACACATTCCCAAACTTTTCATGGTTTCCTTTTCTACTTCATGATAGTTTTAGGGTTTGGGGGGCATTTACCAAAAGAGAAAATGTTCCCACCTGGTAACGCGCTTTTCCTTTTCGGGACAGGAATTGCCTGAGTGACACCACACAATTTCATATAGAAAAGGGCAGTGGCACAGCTCTGTCCTAATGGGAGACAGGCGGTCCCACAATTTTCCCTAGAATGTATTGAAAATAAGCCAAAAATAATGAATTTTAAGTATTTCAAATTATTGAATTTGTGTTCGAATGCTTCATTTTAACCTTTTGGCATAAAATATTCAGCAAATATTGTAATCTAGAAGGAAAGTGAGCATGAACTCGATGAAATTAGAGTTGGGAATGATGTGGGATTGTGGCTTCTTCAATGTTCCCAGCATGAGGTAACAAGTAAAGCTATTAGAGTACATTATGAGGACATGGAATCCTAAAAAAAGTACTTTGAGGTAGGGGCTCATGTTTTGATGCTAGAAGTAGAGGATATCTACTTCCTTACAATTTTATCATGGCGAGGAGTGCCCATGACACTAACTGGTCCTCGTGGTGGGGAAATCACCACATAGGGTCTGATTTATCGTTACTTCTTTCCGGGTACCCAAATGTGAGAAAAGAAAATACCTGTCAAGGATGTCATGGATCTACCTCTGCACACAATATTGTTCACCATGCAGCGCATCTTAGGGAGCCAAGGGGCTCACCAAGCATCTCATTCACATATTCTCTATTCCATAGAGGAAATGGCACCCACATATTTTAACTGGGCGGAAGCCCTACTTGTTACTCCGAAGGAACAACTCACTAAATGTTGGTTAGGAGAGTTGAAGCAATTTGACTATGGCACTATCCTAGTGTCCCTTTTCTTCAAGAGAGTACCACACCTGAGGCCACAAGTGGCCTTCATTGATTTAAGGGAACAAGACCCTTGTATGATGTTTTGGGTAGAGATCATGGCCCGCCATGGTGGTGAGGGATCCAGGGTAAAGTACAAGACTGCATTCTTTTGATGGTTAGATGATCAACTCCTCATGATTGAGGACTATGTGTAAGTCGGTACCAACTTCAGGGGAGATCTAGATATGGCCCTACTAGTAGATGCTCAGTGGGGTGATATGGGTGAGTGAGACACTAATACATTGATGTTTTTATATTTTATGTTTAATGATTTTTATATATGTTAATGAGACGTACTTTTCTCATGCAAATGTGGGATTGGCATGGCATGGGGGATCATCTCCCATTGACCAGTGAGCAGGGGTCCACTTTGCACATTGAGGATATGATGAGATGACCTATCTAGAAGAGAAAGTCATTCGGTTGACACCATATATCCCGGAAATCACTTTGGATGACCTCCCTAGGAGGTATCAGAGACAACCATGGGAGTGTCATACTACTTCAAGCATTTTCTATGTAGACTGGAAAGAGGCGTCATGTGCTATCATGAGCACCATTAGGATCCCACATAATGTAGAAATTGAAATCTATCCAACTTCAATATTTTTTGTTATTTTGTATATCTAAATCCAGCATGATTCAGTCGGGGTCTCGAGACCATTTTTTGTAAAACACACTTTATACACACACACACACACACACACAGAGAATTATTGGTGGCGTATCTATTTCCAATTATGTAATGATATTTATATGAGTTGTATGTATTTTTAATGTTTATGTTTATTTACAATGAACCGTGTCTTTTACTTATCAAATGTTATGAATGAGCAATATACCAATCCAACATGTAATTGGAAAGCGAATATGCAACTGTGTTAGAAGATCTAGGGATAGGTTGATAAGTAATAGTCTTAAATTACGTTTCCAACAAAAGTACTCTCTAAGAGAGATGAAGAAGGATCAGGTTTCAAATGGAATAAATGTGATTTAAATGAGAAACCACTAGCTAAGAGTCCATGAACACTACCAAATGATCAATTTATTGATATGTAGCTTTAGTTAGAAAACCTATCACTACATGGTACTCGGCATTGTTATTGGTGTTCATACCTATACAAACCGCACCTGAACTAGCTAGGTCATGAGCTTGGGAATATAATACCCAAGTGGCTAAAGCAATATTCATGGTGTGACGACAAGCACCATCAACAAAACCAAAGTTGAAGGTCATTTGATATATAGAATAAAAACATGGGATAAATAGTATTGATAAGAACTCAAAACCATAAAATAATAAAACCACACTAAAAGTAAAAAATGTACATATATACAAGGAACTAATGAAAAATATATCTCAAGCATAGTAACTTTTTGGGTAGAACCCATCGTGAGGCTTCCCTAAAGGTGGATATCATAGTCAACAAACTCATAGGCCCCTTTTTCTAATACTTTACTCATGATAAAATGACCATAACACATTTATTCAAGATTACCCTTCTAAAGTTTGTCATGTTTCTAATTAAAAACACAAGGCTGAACTGATTTATCACATTGAGCCTTGACCGATTTTTTGTGTGAATCATTGGTCCAGGCGACGTCTCATTGAGTCTCATAAAGGTTCAAAATATAAAGGAAACACTTTTCTTCGGTAGAAGTGTTGGGTAGAAGCTTAACTGGAAGCTTGAGTGATGGGATTTAACACTCGATAGGTAGGATAGCTTCAATTTCGTAGACTAATTGAAAAGGCATAAAACCAGTTGTTGTTTTGACTGAAGTTCTGTAAGCCCATAGTGAGGAAAATAGAGTTAAGTACCAATTGGATTTATGATCTCCAACTATCCTACAAAGCATATCCTTCAAGGCCTTGTTAATGGATTAAACCCGTCCATTAGCTTGTGGATAGTAAGGGGTTGAGTTTTCATGACGAAAATCAAACTTGGTACTCAACTTGGCCATCATCTGATTACGGAAATGAGATCCATGATCAGTTACTATGGCTTGTGGAACTCCAAACCTAGCTATGACGTGATTAAACAAGAAGAGGGAGAAATTATTACCATCCTCTACATATGTAAGAATTTCCTAAACCAATTTCATGAAAATATTCCACATCTACAATAATGTAACCATGCCCCTTGATTGAGGTAGGATTACAATGCATAAATTAAATCCCCCATTTGGAAAAAGGGCCAATGGAAATGATGATGTATAACGAAGCAGGGTGGGTGCACTTTTTTGTATAGAAACGCTGAGAGGGTGGGTGTGCTTTTTTTGATAGAAAAGATAACAAGGTGGGTGTTTTTTAACCGCCTCATGACAAAATTTAAAGATTGAGGGCCTGTTGGCCTGCTTTTCTGACCTAGGCCAACAAGGAGATTATGCGCACACAATCAGCTTAAAGCAGCTTCTGGTGTGCTTGGAATAACAAAATGTCGCAGGTTATGGTCCTACCACCAACTGAATTTTTCTCTTAAGGAGAAACTAAAATTCAGTAAAAATCTATCTTAATTTTATTTCTATCTAAATAAACCCTAAAATTAGTTTTCTAATACCTAAGTTATCCTACAATTGCTTTCGTAATGAAAGTCTTCGGTTT
>LPNX010504457.1:0-26537 GCA_001517045.1 Pseudotsuga menziesii | reverse complement strand
TATTAGTTAATAATACATTAAGAGAGAAATTTTAATGATCCACATTTACAATTTTAAACCTACAAATAAAATTATTATGATACACTAATTAAATATTAATACATGTAGATTTCAAAAAATAAATTAACATAAAAACTTCAAAATATTAAGTTATGATAAAGTAAGTATAATATATAGTTGTATTTTCATCTTTATGTTTATAGGATTTAAACTCAAATGATTAAATGATTATGTTCTAGTACTTAAAAGCAATTAAAAAATACAAACTTTTAACCTATTTTACAAATATATAAAAAATACACAACTTTTAGTATATTCTAAGACAAGTGGAAAAATATACCAACTTTTAGCATACTTTACCATCAATTAAAAAAATATAAAAAACTTTTGGCATTTCCAAAATATACAAATATTTAAAAAATAAATTAACAAAAAAATTCAATGGTTATATATAATAAAAAAAATGTAAATACATAACATATTTGCAAACAACAATTTTACAAATATATACAGTTGTATTTTTATTTTTATATTTATAGGATTATAAACTCAAATAATTGTGTTTTAATATCTAAAAAATAATTTAAAAAATAAACCAACTTTTAGCATACTCTACAACCATACACCAACTTTTTAGCATATTCTACTAGCAACTGAAAATATACTAACTTTCAGTATGCTTTACAACCCATTAAAAAATATACAAAACAATATACAAACCTTTAGAAAATTTTGGCATTCCAAAAATATTTTTAAATATATATATATATATATATATATATATATAAACTGTGTAAATGTAAAAATATACAAACTCATAGAAGATACATTCTAAACTACTACGACATAACATAATGCATTCAAAGCTTATAAAAAAAACAAAACCACGGCATAGCATATGCATTGAAAGCATAAAAGAAAAATGTATTAACTGGTCGGGAGATGGAATTTCCTGCCTAAAAATATACTTCAAAAAAGCCATGCTCTTGAATAAAAATTTATTAACATATGTAATCCACAGGTAGGAGAGGTTCGCACAATACTTAAACTTATATGCACTTGAGATATACAGAGGCGAAAGAGTGATATACAGAGGATAAAGGTTGCATAGGATATACAAAGGAAATGGAGGCCGTAGGATTTTTGAACATGGAGGGTTACATATAAGCAAGGAGGAGAAATAAGCAAGAGGAATACATGAATTAAAATAAGAAGCCAGCTATATACGTACCGTTACCCAAAGAAACTATGGATCTCTATTGTGCATAAAGCTGCTTCACTGCATCAGCAGAAATTCGCCTCCAATACAGTGCACCTTACCCACCCTCCCTTATCACATACAGGTTCGCATAGTACTCAAGCTTGAGATCACAGGTTCGCAGAGTGATATACAGAGGATAGAGGCGACAGAGTGATTGATATACAAGAAATTATTATCTAGGGTTTTGCATAGTGATTTCTAAATGAATTAGTATGTGAATTAAAAGAAAAAAACCAGAAACCAGGGATACTTACTGTTAACGAGTGAAATCATGGATCTCCATTATGTAGAAGGTAGCTCAACCGTATCCAGCATAGCAGAGTAGATTTTTAAAACCATTTCGCCTCTGGTGTAGTGCACTCCACTATCCTCCCCTATCACATACAAACTCATACACAAACTAAACAGAAAGACATACATACAGGAAGTAGAATTCTGAAAGTATGTCAAATTATGAAATATATAGACGACTCCCTCCAGCAGAGGCACTTCTCCCACTTCCGCTTCCTTTAACGGTTAGGAATAGGCAGCCGGCTGGGCATCTCCCTCTCTAAACTGGTTGCTTTTTATTTCAATGGATATAAAAGCACTCTTTCCTCTCTAAACCGACCGCTTTTCTTTCTTTTGCAGCAACCCTGTGCTTTTCAATTCCTGAAATCATTTCTTTTCTCTCCTTCAACTAACAGACTTCTCTTTTCTGTCCTTGATTTTTTGTTCTTGAAATCATAGCTTTTTCGTTCTCGTCTCGTTCAACTAACAGACTGCTTTTTCGTTCCTGAAATCACATCTTTTCCGTCTCTGAACTCGCTGCTTTTCCGGTACCGAACTCATTGCTCTTTTCTCCTTGAACTAACAGTTGACAGAAGGATGAGTGAAAATATGACTGTTTCACTTATCGATCAATCATGAAGGTGAAATTTCCCACTCCCAGAAATTAGAGAAGAAGAAGGACTGAAGCCTCTGCATCGAATTTATAGACATGGGCATCCATCACTTGAACTTCTGAACTTCTTTGTGACATGAAATGACTGTGCTCTTCTGCCTGGAAACGAATTCTTTTCAAGGATCTTAATGGGAATTCTTTTAAAATATTTAGTGTTCCATACTGCCTTCACTGATGGTAGTGCTTCTCTGTTGTTTTAAATCCTGTGTATGGTTGAGGTTGTCGCATTGATAATTTTAGACAACCATTCTGTTCTAGCAGTAGAATTTTTGTTGCAGGCATTCCTAGTTATAGCAGTCTTTCTTCACACAGAAGAGTTCAACATATTCTCTGAACTGCATATGTCAATGATTCTTCCTTGTTCTAGGCATTTTTTTAGTGCATGTATAGGAAATTGATTTTCTGTTACAGCCATTGTATTGGGAAGACATGAGTGTCACTTGCTTCCATGCTCTGTACTGGTCCTTATCCAAAGAGAGGTAATTTATCATTTATCAATTTTACCAGAAGGAGTGGCTTCCCTCAATTCGATTTACTGAAGATAAGATTAGTTAGAGAATAAGGGGTTCGTCTCCTCAATTAATTGTAATTGCAATTTTGAGCAAATTGATAGTTAGGAGTTTTAGTAGTAGATTTTATCTTTCCCAAAAAAAGTAAATGGATTATCCTTTCCTAGTGGATCGTGATCAAATCAGTTCATTGTGTATAAGAAGGTAGCTTATGGTCTGTAATAGTGGAATAGGAGCGATCAATAATGAAATGAATAAAGAATGTTTTGACTTTCAATCCAGATATATTCTCCTCTTTCCACACGCTCTGCTCTGTTTTGTGGCCTCTGTGTATAATATTTAAAGGATTTTGATGAAATACAAACTCAGAGGTTCGATTCTTTGATACTTTGAGAAGGAGATCTGGAGTTGTACAAATTCAGATTCATGAGAAGCATCAAAGACTATATTTTCTTCCTTTCCTTTTCATGATGATGTGTTCGTTGTCATAGCTTCTCTGTATCTAAATTGGAAATCAAATTGTTTAAAATGAAGTTCTCCTTAGGATTTCTATTAACCAAATAAACTTTGGAATCTACTCCATTTATGAATTGATCTTCACAGTTTCTCTGTATCTAAATCGGAAATCAAATTGCTTAAAGTGAAGTTATCCTTAGGATTTCTGTTAACCAAATGAACTTTGGAATCTACTCCATTTATGAATCGATCTAATGATGGTAGCTCGAAGTAGAACCACTGCAAATTTTGTTATAAATCTGGGCACTATTTAGCAATGATTCTATGGTTAATATTTTTTCTTGATAGGTTAAAATATATAAGGTTTCCACTATCAAATTCATGATTGCATAGTCAGACGTTCATGATTTCATAGTCAGACATGTGTGTGTATTAATTTCCCTTCCAGTTTAAATATTTAATTTTATACAACTAGGACATGTAAAACAGGACAGGTTGAAGTTGAATTTGATGATTTATTAAATTATTTTGTTTGGAAAAGTTACTTGTTTTCTGAGATTTGATTGGCTAGATCTGCTTTTCAGTATGTCAATCAAAATTTCTTCTGTTTTTTTCCACTTAATTTTTTTTTATTTTAACAATTTATTCTCATAGGAATATTTTGATTGTCTTTTTGCAGGGAAGATATATCAATATGCTCGAGAAAGAGGGACCTCTTTTACCTTGTAACCTTGGACAAAACAATATCCATCATCTAATCAATATTTTGGTTGAAGATAAGAAATGGCTGGAAGAAGGCTCTAAAAAATTTCCATTTAGACTAACTATCCCTGGAAAAGATAGTAACAGCCATCTAGCTTCCACAGATAAGGTGGAAATTTTGATTTCAATGTTTCACAAGTGCATGCCTGAACCTAAAGACAAGAACATGTCCTCAACAAAATAAAAAGAATTGAGAAGTGATAACAATTACTTGCATTATGAAAATACAGGAAGAGCAAATGGTACTGTTCGGTTCCCTAATTTTGAAGTGTTGAAGGAATGGTTGATAACTGTTAACAAAGATCATGGAAGCATCTCCATAACCAAATTGGAGACACTTTTGAAAGAAGAATTCAATGAGAAGCTTGACAGTAAATCTTATGGTTTCTCTAAGTTAGAAGACTTACTTGCATCTTTTTCAGATGAAATCAGTATGGCGGTCATGTATAATCAATACGAGCTGTCAAGCACAGAGGTGATTAACAATTATCAAAAAATTCTTGATGATATTTTATGCAATAACCTAGATGGATGTAAGATAAGTTCCTTCAAACCTTTGTTCTTCCAAAGATATGGGTACACTCTTGATCAAAAAATGCTAGGGTATGGAAAATTATGCTCATTTTTAAATCTATGCCAAGAGTGAAGGTTCGATATGACTTTGTATATTCAACTGAAAAGTTTCTAAAGAGGGAACATGACACAGAGGAAACATCAAGTTGTAATTTGGAACAGAGTTGTAAAGAATCGGAAGGTACAACCCCCAAGGATACTGGCACGGAAGAGAGGGCAAGGAAGATTTGTAATTTGGAGCATAGTAGAAAAATGCAGGAAGGTAGAACACTAGAGGATATTGACACAGTACAGAGAACTGATATAGAGGAGAAGAGAAGGTTCATTGATGATTTGGAGCAGAGTAGCGAAGAACAAGGTGCTAGAGTTTTTAAGGATCCTGGCATAGAAAAGAGAATTCATACAGAAGAGAGGAAACTAGGCTTTCATGGTTTTAGTGGTGAGGGTATACTGACAAGTGTGGAAACAGTGAATGACGAGGAAATATATTGGGAGGATTTAGGGACAAATGTGGTGCCAAGATGTAAAGTAAGAGGCCCATCCTCTAATGAAAAAAGATTACAATATAATTGTTTCCCTGATTATGCTTCACAAATACAACTGCAGAAGGACTTGGATATATCATCTCCACAGTTTTGTGGATATTCTGATCCAACGGTGTGTGTTGCAAAGTGGACCAGGCCTATAGACAGTTGTATGGTTGTAGAAGGCAAAAAAAATCTACAAAGAGAAGAAAACAACTCTAGTCTTCAAACGGTGGATGTGCCATGTAAGGTTAGTGAGAAAACTAGTCTGCAAAAGCAGTCCAGTGAAAAATTGGATGGTCTTGTTGATTGTTCTGTTCAAAATAATCATTTGGACTCTAGTGAATTCCTCACTGCCGAGCTTGGTAGAAGTTCATTGACAATGAGTAATTCCAAAAATAAAATGAAAATCAGAAAAGGATGGGTTGTATTTAAAGAAACAACAACCAATTCAAATAATGATGCTATAGAATCAATAGTTGACAGCATCTTGTCTACGTTGAGAAAATCAAACAATGCAAAACTTAGATAAGAGAAGCCCCTGATTTGTTACAAATCTTTAGTTATTGTCAGAGCAAATTTGTATTGGTCTGTATTCCGGAGGCATTGACTTGAACTATTCTTTTATTAGTATAAATTGAGTTAGGAATTAAAGCTCATCGATTGAACTGCTGGTTATGTGTTGTGGTTTTGTGTCCAAAGTAATTTTTGTTAACGGGTGATGCTTTATTTCCACAATTTAATAATGACAGTAAATCGACTGCACACCTATCTTAATTTACTAATGTTAGACTGTTTGGCGGAGTCGTATATCTCACTGTTATAGGAAGTCTTGTCTGCTCATGTTTTGTGGCTTCCACCTTTGAATACTTTTTTCCAAGAGGGAATTAAAATTGCCCACATTTAGATCTAATATTAGAAATTATGTTTTATGTCAAATCATTTGGTCATTAATTTTTCGATCTAGACTTTGTTTAATGTGAAAGACTGTATATTGGTGGTTATTATGTTTGTCAAATTATATTTTTTTTCATCTACAAGGTTTATCTTCATATTATCGACAATTCAGATAGTCTAACAATAATAACATGCGAATGTCCTTCATTTTTGTTCACTTTATTGCATTTAAATTGAAATCGTAGAAGTTGGCTTTTATTTCAATCGCCTGTTATCATATTTTTGAATTCAGATGGACTTTTATCTATATGGTGGCTCTTAGTATGACAACTTTACAATGGCTACTAAATGCGGATGAATCAAATAACTGAGTCTTTGACAAAATAAATCAAATCTCTATCGAGTCTTTGACAAAATAAATCAAATCCCAATTCGTAAATTAGGTGGCAAAATGCTTTCTGACAAACTTATCAAGAGTTGAATCAAAACCTTATACGTATTGAGAACTTAGCACATCTACAAAGTAAATTCAAAACTTAATTTGTCTGTGCAAAGCGGTCCTTAAATCTATGTTTAATTAGATAGGCATATTTGTAATCCTAGGAGGGACTATGATAATTTCATGCTCTCAAAATCAAGGTGTGTATAACTTAATAAATGTCTTGGTGTAGTTTATGTGGAGTGCCTTAAGTGTGTACAGGTACCTTACGATGTTTTCATTATCTCCAAATCAAAATCAAAATCAATATTAATAACTTAATTTATAGGTTTTTTGGTGTTGGTCATATGATGGAGGGTTTTAATGGTGTATATATTAGTTTACATTTATCTTAAACTTGTATTTATAAAATAATGAGAAGTAATGAAAGGGATCAAATTTCTCAAGTTGTTACTTTTTAATTTTTTTAATTTTTATGATAATATAAATATTTGAACTTTATATTTTGAGTAATTCGATTCCTCTTGATACTGTATAGAACCGAGTATAAAGATGTATCTAAGCTAGTGTTTTAATATCTTCTGAATTTTAACTATTTTTTCTTTGACATATATTTTTTAATTTATTTTGTGAAATAAGTGACACGTTGACATGGGTTGTGGAATGAGCCTTTTAGAACAAAATTGTATTTTAAGGTGGTTAGCAAACATACTTTATTTATAAAGAACTATATATAACTAATGAATATATAAAATAACATTAATCCAAGTTTTGAAACATAGGGTTGTGGAATTTTTTTGACAAATGACAATAAATGCAAAATAGATATTTTGTGCCTACCCTAGAGGTTTCCAATATCTTAAACCTGTGAATTTTTCAGTCTCGGGGCTATTCTGAAATGGGTGTGTGCAAGAAGTTTAGGGACCTTTTAGATGCAATGGGGGAGTGAAGTCAATCACTCTTGTTCCCAAAAAAAAGAAATCATCCCAAGCAATCCCGAACCTGCCAAGCCTAGTCCCAAGTCTTCCAATAGGCATGCCAATTAGGATAGTAAACCAAATCGCACCTCCGTTTTATTCAAGCAAATCACACCTCCGTTTTAGTGAATAAAATTTCATTCGCGTTTTGGAAAGCCTATTTTTTTTTTTTAAACAAGTCGAGCCCATCTTTTTCGCCACATCGCATGACTATTGGAGTTGGATGAAGCAAATCTTGACTGGGAGAACGCGTTTTTGGGTGTGCCAAAGCCATCCACCTCCACCTTTGGATCAAACTCTTGTTTGTGAGGTATTTTCCTCATTTCTTTTCATGTTTTTTTCTCTTTGTTCATCAATTTATTTTCCCTAAATTGAAAATTTAAACCAAAATAAATTAAACTATGGCCAATGGAAACAAAAACCCATTGTAATTAGCCAATGGAAACAAAAACCCCAATGAAATTGGCCAATGGAAACCAAATACCCAATTTTATCATAAAAATTAAATAATTTTGATTATTTACCAAAATTCACATGCCCAATGGAAACCAAAAGCCCAATTAACTCAAAAAACAAATGAATTTCACTATTTCCATATGCATATTCACAAACATCCTTGTGAATCCATACCAAAAGTCACAAATATGCAAAGTTTGCCAAGCACATTGCAAGTTTGCATAAGTAATTTACATGCCCAATGTAAACCAAAACCCCAATTAAGTCATAAAAAACAAACGAACTTCACTATTTTCATATATGTATATTCACAAGCATCATTGTGAATCCAACCCAAAATTAACAAATATGCAAAGTTTGTCAATTATGTTGCTAGCTTGCATACAACTAAAAAAAATCAAGTAGAATTCATATATTCTCCTAAAATACATAAACAAACATGGTAAATAACTTACCTCTATCCAACATATTGAAGTTGGTATTCCAAGAACATCAATAAACACCTTATAGTTTTGATGAAACTTCCTAATCCAAGTGTTAAAATAAGGTATAGAAGCTTTCCATGCTCTTAACAAATATTTCGTCTTGAACAAAGGGTACTTTTTGGTTAAGGTCAAGACAACAAAGTTCAACAATAGACTTTACAAACGTGAAGATACATAGGTAGGTTGATGTGTTTGATTAAACATGACAATCACATACTATCATACATGATATAATCCAGTGGAAACCTTGCAACCATAAAATCCATAAAGATCTGCTAAATAGACTTTGGAGTCCAAAAAACATCACGCTACAATAAATAATAACATATCTAACAAAATCGTTGCATATACTGGGATTTTATTCATTAAAAGCACATTATGCTGCCTATTCTAGGGTCTAGTTGTTGTCTCTACCCGCAATCTGGGAGCTGGTCCTGCAAAGGCAATAGTCAGCACCTCACAATTTCGATGAAACTTATTAATCCAAGCCTTAAAATAAGCTAGAGGAGATTCACAATCAACATATGCACTCAAGACACTTTATGTACACATGCATACTTAAAAATTGGAATTAATACTTGAATTTAGGACATAAATATGAAATGAAAAAAATGTTAAATGTTTATTTTTTAATGTAAAATTCAAGATCAATTTTTAAATTTACATGATAGATTTAGTTTATGTTGTTATTTGTCGTACATTAGTTATACAGTTTTCAGTTCTTAGAGATTTCATTATATCATGTGTTTATATTTCTAATGATATTTTATTTGTATTTATGATTGCAATGGCTACTATGGATAACAATGCAGAGATACTAAGGGTTATTGGCCATTTGAGAGAGATTGGTTTTGCTTGGAGGGGTGGAGATGAGCTCCGCTGCTCCTTGTCATATTCTTTGTTGTCTATTGTTGATACGATCGCAAGATCGAATGATGCTTTGTATAGCATCACATCTTACAGGGAGAGGAAAAGACAACAATACGCTAATGGGTTGAGCTACAACGAGGTAAAAAATCTAAAAATAACAAAACAACACATCTATACATTGTTTAGACTTCTTGGGACGGATGACATTCCGGAGATCAAAAGGCCACATATTTCTATTGAGTGGTGCACATTTCCACACATCAGAGACAATTGGATGGATAGGTGGTACATGGTTTTTGACATTCCCCCTCACAACAATAGGGAAGTACCGTTGTACTTCCTCCGAAAATTGTATGCAGAGTTTGTGATAGGGAAACATGTCAACTATTTTGACATGTTGGGATTCCAGGGAGTTGGTAGGGGGATTCCCCAACACTGACCCAATGCTAGGCATAGAGATTCCAATCCATAGATTCTTGCACCCTGTGCCCAGCTACCAAGGGCAGACATACCTCCTGCACATGACATGGTTTCCCAAAAACAGGAGGCATTTTTTACTCTAACTGATATAGTCTCTTGACACATGACCACTATTAACCAGAGAGAAACCTCTTCCTCTGTTAGTGTACAACCACTAGCTTCTGGTGGTGGAGGGACATCTATTGGTGGGGATACACTGACATCCCATGTCACGTCTGCACATCATGTGGGGGACCCTGTTATGGTCCTGGACCAAGACATGGTACCACTACGATGACTGGTGGTTAGGTAAGGACATTGTTTTAAAACTCTATTATTGTTCAATTTTTAATTTTTCCATACTATATGTAACATATTAAAAGATTCGTAATATATGCAATATTTACTCTTCCAAGAGATTGATGCCTCTCATGGGGGTGGTACTGCACTTGGTGTGGTTGTACCCAAGGCCAAACAACCACCATTGAGGTAATATTTAAACATTTGTCATTATTTTAATACATATCATTTTGTTAATGCATGTGTTAGTGTTGATTAATTTATTAAATTGTCTAATATTTACAAAATTTGAAGTTGCAAGAACCCCACTTAGAACGTGATGCTGGAAACGTTGATATCAACGACATAGTCCAAGGTGGAATTTACGATTACTTGAAGAATGTAAGTACATGGGTTATGATTGAATCTTGTTCGAATTATTTAAATTTCTTACTGTACACTCCTTTATAGATCGCTAATATTTATACTTTTTAAACTTGCAGATGCTATTGGCATCTGTAGAGGGGCAAGAAATTGATGGAAGCGGTCACTTCCATGGGGGAGATATGTCCTAGGAATGGGTAAGTATATTACAACATGTTAGTTTTTTAGTACATATTATTCCATCCATTCAAAGCCATGTCTAACTATGGTAACACTTTATGACTGCAGACATCATCGCAGATCCTTGCACCGCCTATTTGGTTTGGATCTCCCCGTAGTCCAAACGTAGATAAGGGGGTTGTTTACACCAGATGACCCTCTTCCTTAAACAAAGCGGGTGTGCATGAGGATCAACCTACTCATCCCACGGTAATGTACACACTTCCAATGGCAGTTGTTGGTTAGCTACGAATTCACTTCACCAGTAGTTTTTCTTAATGTTATTTTTGCATGTTTATAGAATCAGGATGTCGAGTCATCCGTGCCAGACCTTAGTGGGATTGTTGATGCTGCAGTCAATGTTGCATCTACAATAGGGATAAGTCACACTGAGGTACATCTACTTGAATATTTGTAATTGTATATTTCATTTGTATTGCTTATGGGCATGCACGATATCTAACTATTTTATCATTTGGTGAATGTAGCCACACCCTAGTCCATTAGTGCATGCAACTGAGGTTGATGTTCAACCTACAGCTCCTCTTACTACTGAAGAGTCCCAGCATAATCCCCTATAAATGGTTTTTTCGGTGAGATGTTCATTTTTTACATAATTGATTAGTACTTTCTCATTCATGTACATGTTGATAATTCTTGAGATAATTGACATATTATTTTTTATTCACAGAGAAACATTGCAGAGAGACTCTATGCAAGGAGGAGGACACTAGAGGCACCTATAACCCCGATGGATGCGGTGAGTATTTGTTTTATTTATAATTGATTCATATTTTAAATTTTCAAACTTTGTTATTGTTGGACAGTACTAGTTCAGTTACCTAATCAAGAAATATTATCATTGATTTGCAGCCGCCAGAGATGCACAGTGGTTGTAGATAGAGGCAAAAAGCATCAGGGTCTAGGAAAAACAAGAGAAAGTTAGATTTTTTATGTGTTAGTCCAGGACAAATATATATTTTTATGTACAATCCGGAGTTAGAGTATAGGGGCGTGGTCCAGGGCAGATGTACTTTTGTTTGCACATGTACATAAAATATTTTTTTGATACATGTACATTGACAAGCCATAGATGGGCCTTCGATTTATGTATTAAAACTTTCATGATATAAAAAATATTTCATATCAAGGCTCTTGAGATCTTCATGGTTCAGTCTTTTAAGTGTGATTATACACGTGTGGCCAAGAATGTTTCTATGTGTAATGTTCCCAATTTTTTATAGATTTTACAATTGCATGGAGATATCAGTTATAAATTTGAGAGCAATGCACAATTACAAAATTATGTAATGATAAAAATGTACATTTTAATTTTTTTTACCACGATCCAATTGCATATACAATGTTATATTAACAGTGTTAAATTGTATTCACAAATATGGAACATACCTAATACACATAAGCACCCAGCACAACTAAGAAACCGATCCAACTTGGTGGAATACAAAAGCACCTTACCCACATAACAACCTAACAAAATTTTAAAGGATGCATGAAGTTGACACACCTAAGTGATGCACCTGTGTGGTCTACATAAATAAAATTAGTGTTTGGCATGATGTCTTTCATCTAATGAATACATGGGATACACTACAAACGAAAAAGTATTTGAGTATTATATGGTTGATTCAAAATAATGGTTATGACTATATCCTACACATTATGTATGTCCTGCACATTATTTTATCATTTTGTTAATGTACATGGCATTTGATTAATGACCTCGAGTAACAACTTTGAAAGAGATGAAAGTTATGTGTGATTTTATTATAGTTTAAATTGATTAGAGAAGTACTATTCTGAATCTTGTTTTATAAATTCATGTTTATGGGGTATTATTCAAAGCATTCGTAGCGTGAAGATATATATATTTTGTAATAATGGAGTAATAGGTTGGCCACTTGTTTATAAACATAAACATGTTCCATTACATGGTTACTGGCGTAATGGCATTGTCTCCTCCTGCATTTCATCGTACAAATTCTCACATCTCTTGGATGACCTAGCTAAATTAATATGGGAAACAACTTTATTTTGAGTTTCCAGTCCCTTGAATGATATGAGATCCTAAGATCAATTCACCTCCACATAGATATTGACAACTCCTTTCGCCTTGATTAAAACAAAAACAAAGAATATTTCTTGCTTGACAATGATGGGAAATAAGTCAAGTTCAACACCTCACAATAGGTAACATAATTCTCGACAACTGCACATGGAATAATAGTTTGCAACAAGTATTTTTTTCAAGAGGGGAAGATCTACAATCACCTTCAAGCTGACCTATATGTGCAAAAATTTCACATTCACTTATTGAACAAAACCCTAGTTTCAAAAATTGACAAAAAAAATGATCCCCTGTTCTTGGACTCAGAGTAGAGGGCCACTCTAGCACTATCCCAATGTCCTCAATCAAATGGAGCCAATGGTTCGTCGATCCAAGCAATGGTATTCAATCTATGGAATGTTGAATCCCACCTCCTATAGGATTTTAGGGACACATGTTGAATCCCTAACCGGGGCATAGAATGGAAACCGTGCATCAAAAAGGGCTTACAGTGGGTTGTGCAAGCATGTTTAGGTAGGTTCCATGTGGGAATGCTAGCCACATGTTCATGGTCGAGCAATATGCGAACTTGACCCCCATGTGCAAAAATTTCACATTCACTTACTAAGAAAAACCCTAGTTTCCAAAATTGACCAAAAAAATGATCCCTTGTCCATGGACCTAGAGTAGAGGGCCACTCTAGCACTATCCCGATGTCCTAAATCCAATAGAGCCAATGGTTTGTTGATCCTAGCAATGGTCATCATTCTATGGAATGTTGAATCCCACCTCCTGCAGGCTTTCGAGGACACTGGTTGAATCCCACCTCCTACAGGCTTTCAGGGACACCGGTTGAATCCCTAACTGGGGCATAGAATGGAAACCGTGCATCAAAAGGGATTTCAGTGGGTCGTGCAAGCATGTTTAGGCAGGTTCCATGTGGGAATGCTAGCCACACATTCATGGTCGAGCAATATGTGGATTTGACCTCCATGTGCAAAAATTTCACATTCACTTACTAAGAAAAACATTAGTTTCCAAATTTGACCAAAAAATGATCCCTTGTCCATGGTCCCAGAGTAGAGGGCCACTATAGCACTATCTTGATGTCCTGAATCCAACAGAGCTAACGGTTTTTTTATCTGAGCAACGGTCATCATTCTATGGGATGTTGAATCCCACCTCCTACAGGCTTTCACGGACACCTGTTGAATCCCTAACCGGGGCATAGAATGGAAAACATGCATAAAAAAGGGCTTTCAGTGGGCCGTGCAAGCGTGTTTAGGAAGGTTCCATGTGGGAACACTAGCCACACATTCACGGTCGAGCAATATGCGAATTTGACCCCCATGTGCAAAAATTTCACATTCACTTACTAAGCAAAACCCTAGTTTCTAAAATTGACCAAAAAAATGATCCCTTATCCATGGAACCAGATTAGACGGCCTCCCATAGCACTATCCCAATGGCCTGAATCCAACAGATCCAACAGTTCATCAATCTGAGTAACTACCATAATTCTATTGCACATTGAATCCCACCTTCTACGGATTTCAGGGACACTTGTTGAATCCCTACTCGGGGCATAGACTGGAGACCATGCATCAAAAAGGTCTTCTGTTGGGTCGTGCAATAATTTTTAGGTAGGTTCCATGTGAGAATGCTAGTCACATGTTCACAGTAGAGAAATATGTGAATTTGACCCCCATGTGCAAAAATTTCACATTCACTTACTGAGAAAAACCCTAGTTTCTAAAATTGACCAAAAAAATGATCCCTTGTCCATGGAACTCGATTAGAGGGCCTCCCATAGCACTATCCCGATGTCCTAAATCCAACGGAGCTAACGTTTTGTCGATCCAAGCAACGACCATCATTCTATCACATGTTGAATCCCACCTTCTACAGGCTTTCAAGGACACCTGTTGAATCCCTACCCGGGGCATAGAATGGAGACCATGCATCAAAAAGGGCTTTTGGTGGGTCATGCAAGCATGTTTAGGGCTTCCCGTGGAGAAACAAATTATCAGAGTGAAGGAGCTAATTATCATATTCAAGGAGATGTCCTTATAGGATCCACTTCTAGATTCAAGGAAAATGCAATAGACATATCCCAGACATAGTGGTAGATAATGGTGTTGGGATATAAGGCATGAGTCATGTAAGTATCAATATAATACAACAAATCCATTGTAAAAGTCTATTGAATTTATCAATCTATCAAGTGCTCAATGTATCAAACTGTAAATAATCAATGAGACCATGAAACCAAAATATCTGACTACCACATACCTGACTACCTACCTATGGTCATTCGACTAGACCATCAGGATCACCTCTACTAGCAATGGTATCCTTTAGCCTCTTGTGCTCGGAGTAAGGTAACAACTATCGTGACTTTGATGAGTTCTTGTTTGGCATTGTTTGTAGATGGAGGTTTGTGCAATAAATAATTTTGTATAATGGTATACAATTTGACATGGTCTATAATCTTCAATGACATAACCTTTTTTCTTTCATGCATGGGCAACCTATTTCAAATATTCTCCTTTGATAACCATCGACCGAATTGGAAAATCATTGCCCGTGGAGTCGCTCGATGAGACAATGAGGGTCTGCTTCCCATCCAAGCAACGTGCCATCTAGTATTCAGTGTGTCATTCCTTGTCTCTTGGGGCAACCACTGCGTATATGTTCCCTGCATAAAATAAAGTGTAGACCTAGGAGTCAGCTAACTAAACACAACTAGTCATCCAACATTTCAAAGCGATCAACATAATAGTCGAACCTGGTTGTATGAGATCTGAAATGTGGTCATAGTCATGTGAAGCACTCGACTGGCCCTCCTCCAACTGGGATAATTCTGAAGTTATTTGTCGAAAAATGGGGAGTGATACACGATCCCAGCTGTCAACCCAATCTGTGGATTCACAGTTGTCCCATTCACCACTGCTACATGGATAACAAAAACAAGAGAGTTTTCTTGTCCACATTTCAACTATAGCATTGTCTATCAGCCTAACTGAATGGAATGCACGAGTTCCTTGGATGAACTTGCACTCATATGGGTATGATCAATCTACATCGACCATGTCCCAAAAATATCTATGTACATGTGCTTTTTTAGATGATTGGTCTTCTTTCCTTCTAGCTCCCTGCCCCTTCACCGAAGAACACCATGCAACAACTGTCTTTGCATCTTGGATGAGTGAAATAGTTGTGAATTTGATCTCTTGCCTATGTAATGTAGTCTTGATGCATGCACATGCTCCATCATGTTCCCCTTTTCCGTGTCCAGTCTCAAAATAGTTTCAAATATGTGGCACCTTGTGCCTCTTGTGGAGAATACACAACCATAGGAAGACACGATAATTTTTTAATTGCCCCACACAACCATCAAACCAAATCCAATGTTGTTCCATATGTATATTTTTATCCTCCAAGTGTTTGTAGAACAATTGAAAGTTTTGTTGTACAAAAGCCGAGTCATGACACCTGTCATCACTTATGTAAAAGTGATACTCCTTCAATATAACCTTGTTCTCTTCAGTACTATCTGCCCCATGTCTATAGGTGATATGGACCACTATGTTGACCTAATCTGAGTGATAATATTGACTCCGAATCTCGTTTTGTGGTTGAAGAGTGTAGTTTTCCGCAAAATCGACCACTGATAATATAGTTCCAATAGGAAATGTATCCCTTCATGCTATAAACTGCTCATCTTGCCAACGAGCCACGTGTACATGCTTTACATACTGTTGTGTCTTTTCAAATAATTCCTCCATGAAGTTGCATACCGGTACCTGGTGTTGGAATATATTAAACCCACTCACAACTTAGGATAAAATAATTAATCATTATTTGATTAATTATTCACCCACTAGCTTAATTAGTTGGCATCCACTTGCACCTTAAAGTCAATACATGCCATCTATATCCTAGGAATGATTTATTTCCAATTTTGGGTTGATCTTGACCACCTTTTGACCATCCAGAATTAGTATGCAGGACTTTACAGCAGATTTTGCTTTATTTTGCTTTTTCTGTTTTTCCTGCTTTTCTATGGATAAGATAAAAGCTAGTCTACTAGGAAACTGGGAGCTTTTGTTTCCAACCCATCCTCCATTAGTTTTTCTCCATTTTCTAGGATTAGCATGTTTTTTCCATCTCCTTGACAACTCATTCATGCTTTTTCCAACTTGTGAGGTCCTTGATAAATTTGGGAAGTGCTTTATCCACCTATGGGGGTTTGCTATATTTTTGTAAGTCGGCCTTTTTGAGCTTTATGAGTTGTTTACATACAATTTGATTTTCCTATGAGGGATGTAATATTTATGTACACTATTATTCATCATTATTAAATGGAAGGATACACACCAATATTCATCTCTTCATTCATGTGATTCAGTCTCTTTTCTTCTCTCTATTTGTCCTGTGTATGCTTGTGAGAATTCTTAGTAGCAAGATATATTTCCTGTGCTTCTTCTTAGAATCATTGATCATATCATTGATCTATTATTTATACATGGTATCGGAGCAGTAGGTTGATGAAGTTCTACAGATTTGAGTAGCGCATCCAGTCTCCTATCCCTATTTGAAGAAGAGCTTGTCTAGCTTACAAGATTTTCTCCTAGTTTGTTTTGCAGGTTGCATAGAGTATCTACTAGAGCATATCAAAAAATTATATATGGATTCAAAATTTCCTCTACTATATCCTTTCAACTATGCTGATTGGAAGCCAAAGATGAGGGCATACTTTAAGAGGCAATGTCTCTTTGATGTCTTCATTGGTGATTTGAGTGAACCTGAGTCTTATGAAGAGAAGATTGATTGGATAAATAGTTGTGATAGAGATTATGGAATTATGTGTTTGGGAATGTCTCCAAATATATATCATCTCATAGATTCTGTTGAGTATCCATTTGAGCTTTGGAAAATTTCGGACAAAGCTTTTGGTTTGCAGGAAATTCAAGATGAAGCATGGAGAGAACCTAGCATCTCCTCTTGTTATCTTTCTCAAGATTTCTTGGCCTCTATATTTTCTGATGAAGTTGATCATGATGAAGAAGTTTCTCATACAGTTCATGTTTCTGCTGCCCTCTTTCATTTGAATGCTTCTTCCTTCAATGAAGAAGCAAATATTGAAGAGCTATCTTTTTCTGTGTCTCTCGAAGGTGATTTTTCTTCTTATGATACTATTGATGAAAAAGAAGTAACATATGGAGCTGATGATGATATTTATTATGATCATATAATCCATTCATTGTTCTCTAAATATCCTATCTTAGATTCTGATATCTATGTGCCAGATTCTTCACACCTCTTGCATACCTCTCTCATTGATGGTGCGCAACCCAGTGACTTCCAAGATGTTTGCTTAGCCACATCAAGCCTTATTTGTGTCATACCACTTACCTTACTTGATCTCATGTGATTCAACATATCCTCCTTTTTTCTTGGCATCAATACTCAGAGCCTTCTTGAATATTGTGAACATCTCATTCTTTCCTCCTTTCATACAGAGGATTCATTACTAGTGTATTCACATGAGTCTATTGATATGCTTATATGTGATCCTTTGGATTCTGATTTAGAATAATATTTTCAATTTGATACACATATCATAACACCATCCATACAATATACCATACCTCTGAATAATCCTAAGACTATACAAATCCCAAGCTCACTAGTTGATTCATCATTGGTCTCTTATGCAGTGATATTTATCTTACATGGTTTGAAGTCTTTCCTAACTTTCAATGGCTGGTTATACATGACCTTAGTAATATATGGAATTATATTAAACATGTTTGGATCTGTTCTAAAAACTTATGGTTCATATCTTATGCCCATCCATCATTCAGATTTTTACACCTATCAGTTTTCCCCACTTGCTCATAATTTTCCTAGTCTAGCCCTATATATTCATGGATCCATTGAAGCCTTTATCCTTGCTATTCCATATGCTAATATTTCTGATATATCATATTTTTATCAGCCTCGTATCATATCTATACAGGTGCTACATCAGATTGGAATATTGACATGTGATCCACATCACAATTTTGCAGCTATTCAGGAAATTGGGTGTGAAATAAATTGTCTTAATTTTTGTACTCTTTGGAAACGAGTATGCACAGATATATTTTCCATTTCCTATTGTGTTTGTAGATTAGAGTTTTAAATAAAAAAGAAGCATTCAGATAATACTCCTACTTCATCAGTTGATGAGATACAAGGAGCCTCTCCTCTTCCTTCTTGTAGGTTCTACACTCTAGCGCATGATCGTGGTGTTCATTATTTCTTCAACAATTCCTTCATCCAGAAGCATTTCAGTCAGCTCATTAATGTGAATATGAAGATATGTTGAATACATATTTCAAATTTTGTTCCTTGTCCTATCTTGAGGGAGGATTTTTCCCATGTGGTTTTGCCTCTTTCCTCACTTTTTTGGACATAATAATTGTTAAAGGGTGACCATATCCTTGTTGATGTGCCCTATATGCATCCATATGCATCCATATTTTTTTGTCATACCATCCTAAAGTCAGACTTATAGGGGGGTGTTGGAATATATTAAACCCACTCACAACTTAGGATACAATAATTAATCATTATTTGATTAATTATTCACCCACTAGCTTAATTACTTGGCATCCACTTGCACCTTAAAGTCAATACATGCCATCTATATCCTATGAATGATTTATTTACAATTTTGGGTTGATCTTGACCACATTTTGACCATCCAGAATTAGTATACAGGACTTTACAGCAGATTCTTCTTTTTCTGCTTTTCCTACTTTTCTATGGATAAGATAAAAGCTAGTCAACTAGGAAACTGGGAGCTTTTGTTTCCAACCCATCCTCCATTAGTTTTTCTCCATTTTCTAGGATTAGCATGTTTTTTCCATCTCCTTGAAAACTCACTCATGCTTTTTCCAACTCGTGAGTTCCTTGATAAATTTGGGAAGTGCTTTAGCCACCTATGAGGGTTTGCTATATTTTGGTAAGTCAGCCTTTTTGAGATTTATGAGTTGTTTCCATACAATTCAATTTTCCTATGAGGGATGTACTATTTATGTACACTATTATTCATCATTATTAAATGGAAGGATACACACCAATATTCACCTCTTCATTCATGTGATTCAGTCTCTTTTCTTCTCTCGATTTTTCCTGTGTATTCTTGTGAGAATTCTTAGTAGCAAGATCTATTTCCTGTGCTTCTTCTTGGCATCATTGCTCATAGCATTGATCTATTATTTCTACACCTGGTAGATCAACAATAAAGATGTACAGATCAATAGGTTGTTACATATATGAAGTAGAAATAGATGAAGGAAAAAATACTATCACTAGTACAAGTGATCAATTTTGCCACGGCAAAACGTGGCAATATCCACAGAAAAGCGTGGATATTGCCACGTCTAAGTGTTTTTTTTTTTCGTGGAAACAATTTCGTCGCAATAGAGACGACCCCTAATTTGCATTGCAAGAGAGACAATGTTATATATTTTGTTGGATGTCTAAGCCGTCGCTATATCCACGCCTGGCCGTCTCTGTATCCACGCCTGGCCGTCGCTGTATCCATGCTTTGTATAAGGTATTTTAAAAAAAAAATGCAAACCCAGGAATAAGACGTCACTATAGCCACGCCTTTCTGTCTCTGTATCCACGCCTTGCCGTATCTGTATCCACGCCTGGCCGTCGCTGTATCCACGCTTTGTATAAGTTTTTTTTTTTTTAAATGCAAACCCTAGGAATAGCGACGGGGATGCTATACCTGTGACGGGATCTTCACACACAAATTTGATAAACTCGTCATTAGCTCTGATCTTTTATATGACTAGACTAGCTAATTTTTGGCCTCAAGTTTAAACAAATTCTAGTAATAGTAATAGTTTCAGGAATCTATTCCATTTGGAGCATATTTTCCAAGAATACAACATTAAAATCTCTAACACCCAGCTGGAAGAATGGGAAATTGTTCTATGAGAAGTCATTTTTAGATGCCTAGCCAAGGATATTTAACTTACATTAGTGGCTTGTGTTGACCAGCCAAACCTCTATGAGAATGTTGGTGCCTAATAAGCACAGAGTTATTTTTGAGCCCTGAGCTCTGTCAGCTCAAAATAAAAATTAGGAGTGGAAAGAAGGTTCTGAACTTACTAGAATTTAAGTCTGTTAAATTACAAGTTACTTCTAGTATAGTATCCATCCATTTAATATTCATTCATTGTATAAGCACCTGCTGTGCTGGTTTTCCGTGCTCTGTGCATTAATATATTAGTTAAATTAATAAAGTACTTTTTAACACTCAGTTTGTTTTTGAGAAAGGTATAAAGTACTATCCAGTAAGGAAAAGAAACTAGATAATAATGATACATCCTGTGTACAAAGGTTGACTAGATGTTTTACACAAAAATTAATCACTTACTAACACACAGTTGGGGAACCTGCTCCTGCCATTTTCCAAGTTCCCAAAGCTTTGGAACTTGTAGTACACCTTCCAAAAGCAAGGGCAGCACTTCCTAAAACTTTGGGAGCTTTGCAGGAGCATGCCTCTCCCAATATCAATGTCATAACATTATGTGGGTTCTTGGCTGTTTGGAGCCCAAATTACCCCTGTTTTTGTGCATTTTTATATAACATAAACCTAATTGGACCACAAACTGCCAACTAAGATGGATGTACCCTTACAAATCTGTGTATTTGCCTGGGTTCCACTGAGAGTCCAAATTGATTTGCAGGTTTAATGGTTGCTGTTTTATTTTCCATAGTTTTATGAAGTCCATCAATTTAATGGCTGTCATGTCCTAAGTCTAACAAATAACTTTGTTATTCATCTTTTATTTTTTTATTTCTTGTCAATATGGATCAACAAGTCTAGGGTGGTTTTGAGATTTGTCCAAGTACTAAGTAAAATAAGGACATTCAATGTCGATGTGGTCAATTTTCAAACCTTTTTATAATGATAATATTGACAGTGATTACAAGTTTGGGAAAACTCTAAAAAAGAAAGTTATAATTTATGAACCTTTCCGACAATGTAAAAAGCACTACTTGAATCATCTCATTTGCCATGGATGGTGTAATATGCACTACTCTCAATGAAAATAGGTGAAATGTGATAACATCACTAACTGTAGGAAAGTATAACTTCAGCACAAGAAAGCTATATTATCATAAACAGTGTTTTAGTAAAACACGTGTGGTTCACAGGAAATCCAAATCCATATTTTTTGTTTCTAATGGAAAATACCTGAAGTTTTCAATATCACCTTGAAGATATCCCTCTGCTAATTTGGTTCGATCTTGTTCCAAATTCCAAGTAAGCATCTCTCCACCTAAGAAAGAAAAAACCGTAACTAATTTTAATGGATTTCTATAAAAGAAAACATCATCAATTCAACACATTAAAAAAAAATGAGACTGGACTTCAGTCAATTGAATACCAAGGAACTGTTTTTTTCGACTGAGAAAAAGAAAAAGAAAAAGGAAGCTATTTCTTTTGTAATATATATCATCCTTTTTAATTGTGCTCACCTATATTACCAATGCTTTGACAATTTTCTCCTGACCCAGTGAAGTTGTTACTATAAGTGTGACGTGGAAAACCCGCCGCAATCAAGGAACAGTCCAGGAATTGGAGTGGATTCAAATTGTTTTTATACATCAAAGCCTTCTTATGTTGATTTGAACAAGTTTCATCATTGGGTCTTTCCTCCACTGAAACAGATGTTGACTGATCTGAATTAGCTTCACTGCACTCTGTCATTTCAGTATCTTCCCCATCTGAAACGGATATTATCCGTGGTATGGTAGATGTTTTGTTCTGAGCTGCTTCTGCCAATCCCTCGTAGCATTCCAAGAGACATTTTGCAATTCCAACATCATCTTCTACATTTTTGTCATCAATTCCTCTTGGGAATTTTCTCATGATAATTTTGGATTGATCATATATGTTCTTCATTTTACCAATTAAGGAACCATCACTTCCAATGTTATGATTGGAACTATCACTTCTGTCACTTTCCAGGCAGGATCCCATCAATATTGAAAGGAGATCCGGATACTGTTTCATAGCTGTCAACAGGGATACCACCTGATGATAACATATGTCTAACATGGAATCATTGATCATAAAGTATTCTAAAACTTGGTTAAGAATATTTTCCTGACTCAGAAGAACATAGGCTGATAAAACTAAGAAAGGATGAGAGCCATGAGACTGTTCCATAGCTTTGTTGTTAAGAATATCTGTTAAATATGTCAACAAATTTTTTGCCCGACAGTCGAGTTCCTTTTCAACATTTCTCATTTTCTCGTCAGGGTTAGTTTCACTTCTGCAACCACCAAATCTAGTACCAGCACTCCAGACAGTTTTCTTCCCATGATTTGTTCTATCAAAAGGGGACCAATAGTCACCCATTGATACTATAGTTGTCCAGTCATGATCAAAATCATTAGATGCAATGCTAAGGTTGCTGTTAGAGTTAACATTTACTGGGGTATACTCAATAGAGCTAACAGCTATTGTGGTGTAGCCAGAGTTAACAATTTCTGTGGGATAGTCATCAGAGTTACCAGTTTCTGTAGCATACTCATGAAAGTTGACATTTCCAATTGTGTACTCATTAGAGTTGGAATTTACTGTTGTATACTCATTAGAGTCGACATTTACTGTTGCATACTCTTTAGAGTTGACATTTCCTGCTGCATACTCGTTAGAGTTGACATTTCCTGTTGCATACTCATTAGAGTTAACAGCTCCTTTGGTGTACTCAGTATGAATTGATTCAAGATATGCCATTATCCCATAGATTCTGTAGTTTTATGCTTCCCTGCAAACATGAATACCTCTCCTTCCTTTTCTTTCAGACTAGGAATTGGACAACCCACATGCAGCACACCAAGAAAAGTCACATTCTGTACATACACAAAAGACTGGAGAATGCACATTTCCATCCCTTAGTAGACTCTCCAATTGATTTACAGCATCATCAGTCTTTTCCTTCCCTGTAAAACCTCTATTCAGTATGGAAACTGATGAAAGAAAAGAAAATAGAGGACAAGAATTCAATTATCTATGTACATTTGTGGTAGTTCTGGATGAAGAGGACCATAAAATAACAACTGATTCGTCTTCCCTTGCTATCTATATTCATCAAAAAGGAGATAATCCTCTAGATTTAAATTTCCAGTTTGCAAGCTTGAAATCATTATTTATTTCCCCACTCTGTTAAAACATAAAAGCAGCATACCTTTTCCTTTGCTGGAAGACATCCTCATAGATAATATTTCCTTCTTCTGCTGACACCTGATACAATTGATCATATCCTACCTCGCCATTGAACCGTAAATATTTTTGTAAGCAATCCATAGTGAATTCTCATAGTTTTGCACAGTATCAACATCAAGCAGCTCAACTAAATTTGTTTTACTGAGCTCTAGTCCACACCTACCACATAGTAAGAAATATAAATATATTTTCTCAATTATAAAAGTTAAGAAAATTTCTCCCTTTTCCTGAGAAAAAACAGAGTTAACACGTACAAAATATATGGGGAATACAAGAGCTTAACATATCCAAGAAAATCACTGTCATATCAAAGAAATACAGGAGAGAATAATTAACTAGTAAGAAAAGAGAAGATGCTTAAGATTTGTTGAAGAGGACAACCAAGCACTTTTCAGTAGCATTTGTCATGTTAGTGGTAGGTTTTATGACTGTTGACTGCTATTGGAATGCACAGGGACAGGTCTAGCATGCCCAGGCTGTCAAAGAATGTTCCCAGACTTGAGATTGAAGAAAATTTACTACTCCTTCAAGGTCAGAATATGTCTGCAATATGCTAAGATCGGCCCAGAATGAGCCCAGCATGCCTCATCGTGTTCTTTGGAGACTGCAATATACATCAAATCTGCACAGAAGTTGAGATTAAGGGCTGTCTTGTTGCCCAGAACTACTTAATACATGCCCAGATATGAGAAATGGTCTGATCACTGTTATTCTAAGGGTGAAAATGTTCTCAAAACTGCCCAAAAACAACCATAATGTTGTTGCTCGCCCATGCTATACCAAATCATCAGCGACCAGGGTATCATCATCAATGTTGTCAGACTTGAAATTGGCAAAGACAGAGTCGGCAACTCAGGAAAGACTCATTTAAGACTCGGAAAAAAGAAAAAAAAACTCAAAATTTAGAAAAACATACCTCTAAAGAAAAAGCTAAATTTAGAAATTAAAAGAAGAAATACCAAGTTTGCCAGCTTCCTCAACTTGGCACATTCACCAAAAGGAGGAATGTTCACTTACTTTACAAACTACTAGTAAAATCTAGTTGTGAAAGGAGGTAAAGATGACAGCAGGTGGGAGCCTGGGAGGAAAGATTGCACTGGTTTGTTGTAATTCCAATTTTTCTATGGATGGGTGATTCAAAGGATGAACTTTTGTGAAACATCCAAATGATGGACACAAGTTAAATTGTTTTGTATAAAGTTTCTTTGGCACATAGACCATGGCAACTGGCAACTCAGTATTTATTAAGCAGCAAATAAGCAGGTACAATGTGAGTCTGTTTTTCCTTTAGTACAACACAATTGCTTGGGACAATATTAGTACCCTTTATATGGTATGTTGTGAGGCCTACACCCATTGCAATTGACATGATGGCATGGATTTGAACCAACATGACATGGAGAGATTTATATTTCCCTACAATGATATATACTATAATAATATAGTATCCTAACAACTAAAACCCAGTGACATGATATCGATATAACTTCAATATAACTGCATGCATATCAATATAACTTCAATATTTTTACAATGCATGTCTGTAATTGGATAGATAACTTTCTCAACCTAACCGACAAGTAGCTACATACATTGTCCCCAATGAAGGCTTGGGCACAAGTATCCTCATACTTTATTTCTAGTCATATAGAACTTGCAACAGCCTGCATAATTTTGCAGCAAATAAGGCCTCCATATAGTACCTAGCTATAGTTCAATCCATCCATTTAACCATCTTGAAATGCAAAAACCAAACCTTGACATAAATACGGGTGTTATAAGCCATTTATTTGGATTCCTCAATGCTTCAAGCTTAGGAAACAGGTCTAGCAAAAAATGCTGGATTACAGCATGCATGAACTGAGATAACACAATAATAGTGACATAAATACATTAAGTTTCAGCCAGGATCCAATTATCTAGTACAAAACCTCAACTAAAAGGCCATCTTGATATTCACTCATCGCAATAAAGATATATTGAGAAAATATGCTTATTAGTACAGATAGCTCAGAATCGGAAATTTCAATATATTTGCCATACAAAAATTATGTCCATCTTCTTATCACTTTGATTACCACAGTCACCATACAAAAACTGGCGTGACCAACATATACCTTAAAAAAACTAATGTCAGTGAAATGCAACATACAAGAATAGAGGTAGACAATATTGATAGGCTAGACAACCTATGGACTGGCATTTACTTTAGCTTAAATTACTAAGGAAACTTTCTGAATAGGTACGCTTCTCAAACATTTCTAGTAGTCAACTTCATTAAAGAAAGTTTAGCCTCTCTAATAATATAATACTCAAAGTATTGTCCTATATTTTTCTGTGTTCGAATAGTGTCAAGACTAAAGATTCAAAATACATTTATACATAAATATTTGGGATTGCATCACTAAAGGAAAGAGAATTCAGGGCCTGTAGAAAAAGGTGCCTTCAGTTAATCAGCATATGTGAAGTATTATCAAGGTAAACACATGTTTGTAAATTTTAGATCCATACCCTTAAGGAGATTATCTATTCCAAGACCCCTCATCAAAATTCTATTCATATATTCTTCATAACAATTAGGAAGATTGTCATTGCCATGGTTGAAAGAAAGCACAAACATATTTGTTTTTCATGATGAAGATGATGATAATTGTTGGCCACTATT
>LPNX010504455.1:107984-166351 GCA_001517045.1 Pseudotsuga menziesii | reverse complement strand
TATTTGTTTTCTTAGCAGGCTGTAGCTTAAGATTGTTCATAGTTGCTGAAGCTTAAAATTGTTGAATAGATCATTGATTGTTTTGAAAGATTGCTGTAGGTAGTACTTCTCTGAAAAGATTGCTGTAGGTGGAATTTCTATAAAAGATTAGGGTTGTTTTAACACTATCTTGCCTGCACATATAGTGTAGCAGCTCAAAGTTTACGATTGCCCGGTTGATAATTAAATTGAGGTTAATTAAGCAACATTAAAATTGACCAACAATAGCTGTAAAATTTATCTATGAAAATATTATCACCTGATTTGGATGTCTACTAACCCTAATCAACAACCAGAGAACACACTTTATCAATAGAACTATCAAAGCCCTAACAGACCAGTTCCAAATTGACCATCGTCGGAGTACAACATACCATCCTTAGTCGAATGGAGCAATTGAAGCATTTAACAAAGCACTAACAAAAGCATTAACAAAAATATGTAATGCAAACAAAGATGACTAGGATGAAAAGATACCTGCAGTGCTATGGGCATACAGAACAACATACAAACATTCAACAGACCAAACCCCCTTTCGACTAGTGTATGGACAAGAAGCAGTAGTTCCATTACATTTCTGACAATAGACACCTATTATTGCAGAGATTCTACATGTCAATGTCGAACAAGGAAGAAATGACCGACTATTGCAACTAAGTAAACTCAAAGAACACCGACTAATGGCGATACAACATCAAGAAATCCAGAAATAGAAACAAAAGGCATGGCACAATAGAAACATCAGATACAAAAACATGTCGGTAGGAGACCTTGCTTTACTATACAATAGTCGAGTAAAAGGAAAACCTAAAAATCTCCATTCAGAATGGATGGGACCCTATGTTGTCAAAGAAATACATGACAATGGATCAGTCCGACTAAGGACGTTACAAGGCGTAGTATTTCAGAAGCTCGTTAATGGGGCCCGACTAAAATGCTACAAAAATTTTAAAAATCTCTTAAAAAAAAACAACCATAACAGTTAAACAAAAGCTATAAAAGTATAAAAAAATCAAAAAGAAAATTAGTACTGATACATGCACAAAGAATGACTACTTAGACGGACAAAGAAATTTTGGGTACCTCCCTGTTTCTTTGGGACGAAGAAACGTTTTGTTCATGGGGGAGATGTTGGAGGAGCAATTCGATAAAATTGACTTGAACAATAGCCGACTCAGTCGATCAGCCGACTAAGTTGGTCAACCGACTAGTTAGAGATTAGGTAGGCCACCTAAGGTCGTGTCGGTTGAGTGAACCGACATGAAGTTATTTGTAACTGTTTGTAATTCATATATATTAGGCTGCTGATCCAAATGAGAAGTTGGTTCATTTCTCTGTATTGTATGGACCCTCTCATGTTAATATAATATGTTATTCTCTCTACTTATTCTTATCTCTTGTCTCTGTTGTGTATGTATGTTTTAGTATGTATTATTGGTAACCTTATGTGATCTGTGAGATTACAACAGTCCTCCATGATTGTAAATTCAACTCTTCACACCCTAAGGTCGACTAAAAATACAAACAAACCACAGAGCAATCACTACAAAAATTTCCTAAAGTCTCAACAATCACAAGGGGTATAAGATATGCTTTCCTGAAGAAAGCCAAGAGACAGTTTCTTGGTGTCCTTGAAGAGGTTCTTAGGCACAAGTGGAGGAATCACCCATCACCCTCCTACACTTTCAACAAGGTTACCTTCCAAGCCCATCCAAGGTCAACCAGAAATAGCCTTCCGGTTTACCTGTGTATAAACCCTAGCTGTCAAAGAGACTAAAGGCTACCTTAACTATGTCAATAGTACAGGGGGACAGTCGCAAGCCTAGTTTTCATGCATGGGTAGGGTAGCAAAACCTGAAACTTTGTCTAGGACAGAATCCCTAGATGCACAAAAACCCTGGTCTACATTTTGACAAGGAATCAGAAGGTTATTGCCTCAGTCCAAGCCTCCATGCGGCCTCGTGCTTAACTCTCGTTTGAGAGGAGCTTCCCAGATACTGCCAACATAGAGAAGGATTTACCTATCAATTGGCCAACTATGTCTGAATTTAAGAACTCGTGGAGAGTTTACACTTCCTATCCCACAAGTCTAGCCTAAGCTAGTAGGTGTATGACCCTATAAAACAAAACTTACTAATAAATTTTAAATTATAGCATTCATTTTAAGGCCTGTTCTTAGTCAGAGGGTAAGTAGCTCGAAATGACTATGATATTATAGACTGGATAAGAAAAGTAAAAAGGTGTATAAAATGAATTCCAAAGCAAATTACAACTACTTAAAACAAACTTAATTTTCTTTTTGTAAATATGATCTAATGAAATTACAACTAAGTATGAGAAGCCTAAGACTTGTTTTTTGTAATTTTTGAAATTTTATTCGAAAATATTGAAAATAAAATACTATATGCAAATTAAATGAAAATGTTCCAAATGTTTTTCTTCACTTTTCAAATTCTTCAAAAATTACCATGCACCTAAATACAAAATTTCTTGAGTATGTTTGAATAATCATACCATAAAGCAAGCAATATGAATTATAGCGAACTTGCAAGAACCAAATTCAACCACTTAAGGAGGAGACTTGGAAAACACCTAACTTGGGAAGAATCAATGAATAAAATCCATTGAAATCACTAAAGGACAAGTGACAAACCGGCACTACTCGAAAGCAATACAGAGTACAAGGTATCTAAAATCCTGATCACTGAATTAGATACACAGCACTGAACCTATCACCCAAATAGGAGAACCTACCTCAAATTGTGAAGTGAAAGAAGACTCAAACAATAAAACTCAAAAGCTTACAGAAAAGCACAAAGCATGGTGTACATGACTTTCAGACTTACAGGAAGATGCCAGCAACAGAAGGCCTTCAAGCAAAGAAAAATCCAAACAAGACAAGGACAAGCAACCCTACCTAAAATCTTGTGCTACTACAATACGTACATGACCGTCTTAAAGAGAAACCCACATACTATATGCAACTGTCTTATAGAGCAACCTGTGTATACTAGTTGTTGTACGCGATTGTGTAGCACAACAACCTGCATACACAACAAAACGTTTTTCAAAAGGAAAAAATAACAAACGTCTCTGGACACACTACTACAAATCAAGGGCAATATAGACAACCACACATAGAATCAAAGTAAATACTAGGAAAGTATATACAGGGCTAACCCATAGCAGGCTAGAATCCTTAGCGGAGTCACCAGTTCTGTTGTTTAGGATAAAGCACCCTTGTAACCTATGCAACCAAAGGACTCTAAGTTCTAATGCTCCAAGATTTCTGAAGATATGCCACCAGCATAAATTTTCTCTCCAAAATTGATTCATTAGTCCCCACCCCAAGGCCTCTATTTATACTTTGGGAAATAGAGTGGTTTCAAAGATTGGGTGGTTGAAACAGTTGGGATAGTTATGGATTAGGGCCCAACTAATCTCATCTAATCACGTTTATATTTTTTAAAGTCAAACTAAGGTGTACACGACTATTGATATAGGCAACCCGTGTATGACACATGAGTTGCTCGAAGGAAACCCGTGTACATTAGTGTATGCGGGTTGCAATGCAAATACTCGAGTACGGTATGTGAGTTTCAATGCACATAGTTGCGTATGCAACTCAACACTTAGAAAAAATATGTCGCAAGCTGGTTTGAGAGTAAATGCATCCCAGTTCATGCCCATCTATAGTGTTTTGGAAAAATTCAATCCTAATTTGTCCTTTTGTGTACCAACATAAAGAATGTTGTCACTCGGAAAAAGAAGTGCCATTTGGGTTGATAACACTATTGGCTACTATGTCATCCCAATTGAAAACTTTCCCCTTCATGGCTACATGATAGATCATTGGAATCCATCCAAACTTATAAGACCTTCCATCAGCTCAGCCAAAACTATTATTAAGCATCAGTACTACCATTACGTATGGGGTACGTAGATGGGCAATTTCGTATTCCCGGGATTTTTTATGCCTAAGATTCTTTCCTTCAACTACCATCATTCTTGTTATAGCCATGTAATCAAGAGTTAGGCCTTTTACCCAGTCAGTTGTCATGCTGACTTCTGAGGGTGGCAGGTTGTATGCTTTTGCTACGACTGTAGGTGTGAAGGATGCAAATATTTTATCCTCCACGTCATACATGATAATCCCTGTTGCATCTACTTTGGACAGAATCCATCCAATGACCTAAGGATAGGGAAAAATATTTGGTCTAGTGGATACCTTGGTGATTCTAGATCTCAGTATGTTATCATATAAGGCTAGGTCCCCCAACCCTTCCTCTAGGACCTTCTTCTCCTTGAGCATGTGGTATATTTGACCCCATTTGAATTTAGGTTCAGCCCTAGTGACTGACTTTGTATATTCATATATTATTTCCACCCTTGGTGTGGGTGAGATTTATACATCTAAATCATAGTGTACAATCTTGTCCTTCTTTTTTCCCTTCTTCGTCATGTTGTATGGTACAAACTGTGACTGTAATAACACAAAAAAATGTCTTAGCATTTAAACCATTAAACAAACTCATGCATTCAAAAAAATTAATGATTATGGAATCAAAATATTAACATGTTGGGAAAACCATTTTTTTCAAGGAACAAGCTGGTATGTTCTTTTACCACATTCTCTTCTGTCATCACACCACAGCTCAACGAGACCAAACTATGGTAAACACAACCTTATAACACATGAGGGTTTTAGCTAGGGAAGACTCTGTGTTCTAAACAACCTTAAACCTTAACCACCCTCTTTCCATTAGCTCCAAATATCTCTAAGAGGCTAAAAACATATAGGTATCACAACAGAGTCTAAATAAGGTGATGCCCTAGCTTCAACCACCAGGGTCAAAATACCTCAGTGAGGAGATATGGAAAAGTAACCAAAAATCATGAGGCTCCCTCAGTTTGGAAATTCCTCAACCATTATCACCGCATAGGAGTAAGAACCAGGTCAGACCTAGGCCAACAAAAAGCTCAGGCCACTAGGGATCCATCATTAGATGCCAAGACCACGAGAGAAATGCATCAGAGCGCAAACGACAAGGATGCATGGGAGAAGGTAGGGCAACCACCACTAGTTCAAGGAATTATAAGGATACAACAAAGGAAAGCTACTAAACTGACAAAGGGCAAAGCGAGAGTCCTTTTAAAACCTAGAAAAAGAACCGACACCCAAACTTGCATGGCGTACCGAAACCCTACAAGTTGCAATCTTTACCACCTACCAATCAAAACAAAGTAAACATAAAAACCCACCTGGAAGGATGACCTCAACAATAGTCATAGATGTCGCGTCCAATGCACCATGTGAGCTCCAGTTGGTGGTTGCACAACAAACTCCCCAAAACAAGATAAAATCACAACTAATAGCTCTAAAGTGCTCACCATCAATAAAAAACAAAGGTAAAAACCCCTTTCACCGACGTATATATAAACAACAATGGGTAAAAACCACTTAAAGCGGTAGGTAAGACTTAAATTCAGATGCGTGAAATAAAATTCCATTGGAGCCAATAACACAATGCATTGGAGGGTCAAAGAGAAATCAAGGTGGAAAAAACCCCGATAGCGGTGGCTCAAAATATCTCAACATTGCCGCTACTATCGGCTTACTTCTTGGCAAGACATTCACCTCAAGATTCGTGGCCTCGACAAGCAGAAGGCATTGGAAAGAGACCTTAAAGGATATCCATTGTGGCGGCTCGAAAATGACAACACTTCCGATGAAGTGAACTCAATAGAATGAAGGTGAGAATAGGGAGGTCCATGCGAAAACCTTCCGTCATTGCAGTAGATAAATGAAAATTCATTCGACATAGTGAATCAAAAAAATATCCAACAATCATTCGAAAACCCCAACCGTCGTTGCGGCCCAATCCTTGGAAATATTCCGATACATTGGAAAGCAATGAGATGCTCCACGCTTTAAAAAACATCTGTTGCATCGGATCCAATCAATAGAACCCACCCACTACTGTGGATCATATCTTGTGAAAACCTCTGATGCAGTGGATAAAAAAAATCCAACAAAGCGCATAAAAAACCAACCATTGCTGCGGCTCGAACTTAAACAATCGTCTGCCATAGAGGGTCAAAACTTGAAAATCATCCACTGCTTTGGATTAAAAACTGAAATTCAATCGCCACTGCGGATCAAACAAGGAGACTCATTCGTTGTTGCAGATCAAAATACTTTCTACCTTAGAATAAAAATAAACTTTTTTGAATTTTTGCAGGGTGAAAATGAGTCACGAGTGATGGAATTTCAAGCTCAAAAAGGTCTAGGTAGCAAAAAGATAAAAACTAAAGGGGGTCCTAAAAAATGGAAATTCTTTTGGGGGTAATAGTTGCAGCAACAACAATTGGTGATTGGCTAGTGAACAAAGATCTCTGAAAAAACTAACTTTTAAAACCCATAACTGCTTTATGGTATTCTGTTTAGACCAACTCATCCCAAAAATTTTCAATATTTCTTTAAGATGTCCAGACCTTTCTAGGAATGTAAGATTTAGAACTTTAAAACTTGATTATAGTCCATTAGGGTAGGTTAACCAAGTTTTCAAAGTCCCAATAACTCTTTTGAGGCTGAAATATGGGGTTCATTTACCTCTGCATTCGGTTTCTTATGGCTAAGACACCACGAGATCATAACAGTGTATGAACATGCGTATTCGTTTGTTCCGCATTCCCATGCCTTTTGCATTCAAGTTTGATGCTTTTTAAAACTTTTGTCCATTTGAGTCTCCCCAGATTGTTCCTTTAATTTGAATATTGGTTTAGTTTCTTCCATCCATGCTGTCCTTTTGTGTGAGAGATAATTTGTTTTCAGCTCATGGATGGAAAAGAACCTTTGAGCAATCTCATTATCTTACTGATTTTGTTCAGTATATATTTTGATACATGCTTTATTTTTGGGAATTTTTTTACTCTTTTAAACCTTTTGGATTTTATTTTTAGCATGGGATCATTTTAAATACCATACACTTGTCCATCCTGCTTCCTTTCCATGGGTCCATTGCTATTAGCTTCCTAGGACAGATTTTATCGTGGAGTGAATGGGGCCCCAAAAGAGTATTATTCTAGACTCCTCTTACCTTAGTTATTTAATAGGGTTTAAAACATGACTTCAATGTGTTCATAAAATAACCTCCCTTCAAATAGTCTATCAAATTAAAGAATCTTATCATGATACATTTTTTATACATGTAAATCCAATAAGCAACTCTCTGGTCAAAATATTTCCAATTTATCCAAATTCCAATGTCCCCCAAACGCCAAAACCTGTGCTGGATTATTTGAAAACTAAAATATAGCAAATAAACAAACTGAAAATAAATTAGATGAAATTAAGCAAATCACCATCAATAAAACGAACATAACTATGAAAAATCGAAGCAAAAGAAAAAAAGGTTTATTTATGTACACAAGACCTCAAATGGATTAAGTAAAATAAGGCTTGAGAACCAAACCATTGACTGATAGATTCTCTTTCCACCCCTGTAAATCATGTAACTCTTATGTCGAGGGGCCTATATTTTCTGCAATATGAAATGGGCCTATCCATAGATGTTGAAACTTAGTGTGCTTGTCCTTTTCGTCATGCAAGTGATCCCACTTCAGAACCAAATCTCCTACTTCAAATTCTTTACTCCCGGACTTGTGTTTGTCAAACCATCTTTTCACAATCTCTTGCTGGTGCTTAAATATTTCCTTAGACTTAGATATAGACTCTTCTAATTTCAACAAAGTATTGATTCGGGCCTGCAAAACTTCACTATTAGATCCTCTGGATGCTTGGGATAATTGAGAAGAATGCAACAAAATGTTAGGGGGCAATATAGCTTCCTTTCTATAACTAAGGTATAGGGTGACACACTTAAGGAGTTCTTAGGTGTGACTCGATCAGCCCAAAGTGCATTATAAAGAGCTATATGCCAACTTCTCTGGTTTTTTATAACAGTCTTCTTTAAAATTATAATGATATTTTTATTAGTTGATTCAGATAATCCATTACCTTGTGGATAATAGTTAGAAAAATAATGTAACTTTATTCCTTTCTCATTAGAAAATGAAGTAAGTTTAATTGACAAAAAATAAGATGCATTATCAAAAAACAAAGAAATTGGAGCTCCAAACCTGGTCATAATATGGTCTTGTAAGAAATCTAAGACTACATCTTCATTTACTTTTTGTAACGGGATCACTTCCACCCATATGGTAAAATAATTTGTGGCCGTGAGGATGTACTTGTGTTGCAATGAAGAGCTCAGATTGATTTCTCCAATAATATCAATTTCCCATTGCTCAAATGGTTTAGAAATAATAACTGGTTGTCATGGCCCAGCTTCCTTCGCTTGTCTCCCGCTACTCCTTTGGCATGTGTCATATTTCCTAACATAAGCGTCAGCATATTTAAACAAAGTCGTACAATAGTATCCAGCCCTTAGAATCTTGTGCATTGTAGTATCTCCTGAAAAGTGACCCCCAGTAGGGCCATCATGCAGCTCTTTAATGACTTTGGCTTCCTTTTCTCATTCCAAATGTCTAAGAAAAAAACAGTCAGTTTTTTTTTTTTTCTTCTTCTGAAAAGAACTCCGCCAATTATCTGATATGATGCTGACTTCAAGCATAATTCTCTTCTTTGTTTGGAATTCCAGTGTTCAGGAAAATACCCTTGTTGGAGATAGTGCACTAGGTCTCTGTACGAGGATACTGGGGCTATAAATATAGGACACATATCAATCATGTGCAAATCAACCTCGTTCTCCCAATCATCATCTTCATTATCTTGACTTTCAGCCATTAGTTTGCAAATTCCTTATCCTTTGATGATAGTTTCTGGTTTAATTTCCAAGTCATATTCCTGTAAGGCTATTACCCAATTTCCTCTTTTCTCTCCTAACTCTTTCTGCACGAAAAGAGCTTGGATTGCTGAGTGTGGAACAACTACTTTGGTTCTGTTCTTAAGTATGTATAGCCTGAATTGTTTTACTGCCTTAAAAACTGCATATGCTTGTTTGTCAACTACAGGGTAATTCAAATCATCCTCTTGTAAAATTGTGCTCATGAATGATATGGGGTACTCATCTCCCCCTTCTTCCTTCTATGTAAGCAGTACTGCTAGTGAGTTATCTGTCACAAAAGTGTAAAAAATGAAATCTTTCTCAAAATTAGGACTTTTGAGAGAAGGTAAATGGGGTATTGCTGCTTTAATTTTTTTTAATGCACTTTCCTCTAAGTCAGTCCATTTAAATTGAACACTTTGCTTGACATTCTACTGCAAAGGTTTGACTATTTGAGAAAAAATCAGGCACAAAAATTCACACAAAATTGATCATCCCCATGAAAAATTGCATGCCTTTCTTATTATGGGGTAAGGGGATCTATGCTATAGCTTTAATCCTCTCCGGGTCTATGGAGATACCACTCTTAGAAATTATGTGACCCAAAATATTTGCTTCTAATACAACGAAAAACACATTTCTTCGGATTTAAAGAAATGCCATATTTCTGATAGCAGTAAAAAAATTGTTTTAGATGAAAAATATGTTCTTCTCTCCTCTTAGAGAAAACTATAACATCATCTAAATAAACTACCACATTGTGGCCAATGAAACTGTGGAAAGCTATATCCATCAGTCTTTGGAATGTTGCTCCAGTGTTAATAAGACCAAAAGGCATTCTTCTGTACACAAAAGTCCCCCATTTAGTTCTAAAAGTGGTCTTCAGTCGATCTTGTTCTGCTACAAACACTTGGTTGTAGCCTAAAAACCCGTCTAACAGAGAGAACAACTTGGAGCCTGAAACCATTTGCAATATCTACTCCATGGGCGGGAATAGGTAGTTATCTTTGTCAGAGGCCCGTTTTAAATTCCTAAAATCTACACAAAGTCTAATTTCACCAGACTTCTTCCTCACTGGTACCAAATTTGCAACCCATTCCGAGTGTCTAACTCTAAATATAATCTTGGCATCAAGGAGCTTATTTACTTCATTCTGAATTAGGGGTTCTAATTTAGGATGCATCTTCCTTAAGGGCTGCTGAAATGGTTTGACTCCCACTTTAATTGGAACAACATGTTGTATAATGCGAGTGTCATAAGTCTTAAAATATTCATATGTCCAATAAAATACATCTTTATAATGTTTAAACAATTTAATGAATTTGCTTCTTTCCCTTGGTGAGCAACCGTTTTCCCAAGTTCACATATTTGGGTTCAGCTTTTGACCCCAGATTCACCAGCTCAAATTGCATAGATGAACTGCATGTTTTGACATTGGATGGCCTTTTGAAATTGTTATTCATATCAAACATTCCTTCCAAAGTTCTAACCCCTTTGGGTATGAAATTCCCATTTTGGAGATTTGCTTAATGTTCCTCGTCATCAATTACAGACTCTTTGAAATTCTCATCATTAGTTAGAAACTCTAAGATTTGTGGATCTTCATCGAATAATCTTAGATTAGTGATGTTGTCTAGTAGAGAAGGCTAGAAAATCAATTCAATTGAACATCTATTATTAGTAGGAACAAGCCTTGCAACTGAAGTAGCTAACAAGTCAACTACTACATTTTTCAACCTAGGAATTGAAATAATATTAAATGCATAAAAATTTGTTAAGAGGTCCCAAAATTCTCTTTGATAGCCTTTTAAATGTGGTGATAAACAATGAATTGTATTTCGCACCAGTTTAACTATAATTTAGAATCACCATAAACCTTTAAATTTTTTACTTTGAACTCAATTGCCTTCTTTAATCCCTGGACTAATGCTTCATACTCGGCTATGTTATTGGTACATTCAAATTCTAATCTACAAGAAAGAAAACGTTTATTTTTTTTGGATCAATCAGGATACAGTCGGCTCTTGATCCTTCCCGAGTTTTCGAACCATCAAAGTATAAAACCCAAAACCTATCTACAAATTCTACTGTATTAGTGCTATTTTCTACATCTGAGAATAATTTAACTATGTTACAGTCAATTTTATCAGCTCACAAAAACTGAAGGATCTTGGGCTATGTATCTAATCCATTTTTGGCTTCTTCCACTTGGTAATTTCTCGGTTCAAGTTCAATAAAATAATTTCTCAAAATCGAATGTGAAAAATTTACCTGTTCATTCTTCCCTTCTAGTTGCTTCACATTATACTTCATATGTGGTTCCCTTAATACTTTAATCTTATTCTAATAGTTGTTATAAGGAAACCACAAATGCGACCAGTCAATAGAAGAATACCCATCTAGTTTCGCAAACCAGTCCCTGTTTAAAATTAGGCCATAAGCCTCGGGTATATCCACTTCCATAATGTCTACAAATTGGCACATTCTTTCATATACAGTGAATCGTATCAATACATCATTAATTTCTCCAACTACCTTCACTGTTGTTCTATCTAATTGTATGATTTTTCCTACAAAAGGTGTGAATTTCCCATTTATCCTTTTATAGAGTAAGAGAGGCATGACAATTGTAGCTGCTCCAGATTCTACCAAACAGCTGTGCACATTATGATTAAATATATTGAAAGAAAGTAAAAATGGTAATGTTATGGATTTAGATTTCCCCCCTATACTTGCCTCACTAATATCTTTCTTATACTGAATATCATCTTGGGGTTTATTGATGGGTGCATCAAAGGATTCCAAGAGCTTCTTTCTCTGTTATGGTAAGTTACACATTTTGAACAAAGAAATATTTTCCTTAGCCTTATTGATATCTTCTATTATATCATACCCCATATCACACTCTATTGAACTTTTATTGATACTTTCTACCTTATTTTATGCAGCCTTCACAGGTTTACTGATTGTGGGGACATTCTGCCTTGTTATAACCAAATCAGGTACAGGTAGAGTTTGGATATTATCTATCATTTTATTCATATTCTCTTGAATTTTCTTAATTTTGGGATGTAATGTATTATCTTCAATAAGTGAACCCTTGATTCCGGTTGTAACATTTACAGCTGATAGTTGTATTTCCTCTATAGGTTCTTCATTCTCTAACCCCAACATGGGTGCACAATCCCACAAAACAATTGCGGCTTCCTTTGGTGCCTCCTCCGGTCCACAAGCCTTCTCCTCTTTGACCACAGTTTCTATTAATTTAGAATCTAGCAACTGATTCATAACCAAAGTCATAGAGTTAATCCATTGTGGGAAATTCCTTTAGGAGTGAGGCTGCTGATGAAATGTACAAAAAAATTATGTTCCAAATTGAGTTAAATTCATAGAAAATGGACTGTGAGTGGGTGGTTGGGATGGAACACTTTCATCTCTTCTATTATAATAAGGATTGAATTGTTTCTTGGATTCCTTTTCTTTCTCCATGTCAATGATTTTGTTAGATAAATTCTGTAGCATTTTGACCACACTTTCTAATTCACGGGAATGCTCATCCTTGGGCCTCGTCAACAACAAAGGCTTCTTGCTACCAAAATTTCTTATTTCTGGTTCTACAGAGTATTTGTTTATACTTTCAAGTTCAGCCTCCTCATAAGTTTCCACCAAGGAAGGTTTCACTGATCTTTTAACAAACATTGCTATGTCGGGGCCAAGTGCTGAAGTGTAATATTAAATTAAAGTCTATTTAGTAGGATTTATGGCAACACTAAAATTATTTAAATGCGCAACAAACCATTGACTAAAGTATTGCACTTTCTCTTTCTTTTCGTTCCTTAGAGAAAGTAATTCTTTCATCAAGGTAGAAGTAGTTCTTTGGATACCAAACTTGTTCTTAAATAATATTTCAAAAGTATTCCAGTCGGTGATTGAATTTTCCTGTAAGCCAAAATACCATGATTCTGCTTTACCTTTAAGAGTATGCGGAAATAGTCTGCATACTACATCTTCATGCTCCACCTCCAAACCCTATAAGGCCAAGAAAAAAATCTATAGGTGATCATCTATAGGAATTCCTTCTCCTAGATCAAATTTAGGTAATGAATTTTCAGGATTTGGAGGCAAATCATGCAGTGGACGAGTCGGGTTAAGTGGTGTTCTGTCTCTCCAAGCTGGTACTAGTGGAGGATTATTTGCATTAGGATTCCGAGGTACATTTCCAGCCATGATTCGTGGAGGAGATCGAGGTGGATATTGAAAAAGAAACTGAAAATGAGACTGAAGAGGTGAAAAATACGGGGATTCTGGTCTTAACTGATCAAGTGGTTGGTCAATTTCCTGTAAGGATAATTTGACCAATTCTTCCAATTTTCCTACAAAGACTGAATCTTCTATGCAAGTGGGTATTCTTTTAGAAGCTCCTCTTCTTGGTAATTCAGGTATTATCTGCAATCCCCCAAGATTTTTTGTGTATGACCTTGTTTATCTTCTAAAATGATAAACTACTTCCAAAGGAACCTGGTAAAGTTGTTCAGCAGTTTCAGGGTTTATTCTTTCTTCAAAAAAACTCTTTTCAAGGCTGTCATTGGTGGAATAGTGTTGGGAAAATGGGTTTCCTTGGCCAACCATACACTAGCATCCCTCCTTCTAGCGCCAAAACTATTGATGCCTAGAAAATTCTAGGTACCGACAGTAGGTATTCTCCCCAATAACCGTTCCCAATTAGGTCGTTTATCGTTTGGTGTGGGGAATCAGTCCGGTTAGAGGCCCGACTACCGTAGAATTAAATGAAGGTTTAAATCTATTTTATCGGTTGCGGCCTAGTCCACTGTTTATGTGTTTTTTTTTATGTTTTATAAATGATATGCAAGTTCCTATATTAAATGCAAGTGTGAGAAACAAATACCTCACAATTTGATGCGTAGGTTCTTACATTTCGTTTGTTGCAGCTGTAATTATTTCCCCCAAAAAATTGATTTTTAGGGTCCCCCCTTTTTATTTTCTAGCATCTAGATGGCCTAGGAATGTTTTATTTCGACCCAAGTTTGGCCAAGGCTTAGCTGTTTTTTGGAAAACTTAGTCTTTTTGCATGTCTGTATTGGATGCTCAATCAACTAGCTTTCCGATATCGGATGCTTAGTTGACTAGTGTTCTGACATTGTGGAGGAACAATCCACTAGCTTTTCAATGGGTTTTAACGGGAATTTTTTCAAGATCTAAGTCGCTGCCTCGAGATTAAGTTGGTGTATATTCTAAATGTTGGTTTGTTGAGGTTATGGTTTCCTGGTATTAAGCATATTTGATGAATTGGACGTCTCTTTGTCTTTCTTTTTTCGATAACCGATCAAATGGGAAATCTCACTGTGAACATTTCATTTTGGTGGGTGAAGTTTTAGTCTATTCGCCATGAGTACACCTGTGATAGTTTTGCGGGGGTTTAGGGCACGGTGCAGATGAGTATTTTGTTGTCTGTACCAACCCATTCTTGATTTCTCCATTGTTAGCCTAGGGTTAGATAGCCATGTCACCTATAACTGTAGTTTCTCATGGGATGCAAAAGGGTCACACATTGAATTAGGGTTTTAGAGTGTTGTATTTGAAATGGACAACGTTGTGAGTTTTGCCTCAGTCGAGATGTCCTTATAGGTTTTAGGAGGCTAGAATATATTAGGGATTTGAGCTAGCATATTTTTTGGGTAGGTTTTGGGAGCATAAATTTTGTAGCGTTTCTTTGTTAAAATCTCTAATTCAGAAGGACTGTGGTATTAACATAAATTTCCATCATACATATCGAAGAGATGGTAATATTTGTATATTTTATTGTTTATCACTATACCAGTTGCTAGAGATAGTTAGACTGAAACCATGTTACATGATTATTATAGGTTGATTTCCAGCACAACAATATGCCAAGAAAACAAAAGAAGAAAGCCCAAGTGGCTAAAGAAGAACCTGAAGTAGAAGTGATAACCAGAGTGGAGGTCATCTATGAAGATACTAAAGCTATTATTGGAGTTGAACCATAATATAAATGATGAGAGGTGTATAGGATGATTTCAATCCAAACTGTTCTAGATATTGGTTTCGAAGACATGCACATATATGCAAATATTGAGAGGTCATCCTTGATGAAAGTGGCTACCAGGCCTGAGATTTTTCCATGTTCGGCTGTGATAGGTTGGATTCTTCGTAGGGTATATTTAACAAGGATGATCCTAGCAAATACTGAGAAGAAAGGTTATGCTACAGATATCCCTGCTTATGTGTCAATGGCATATCATCTACCATCACCACAGACTTATCTAATTGAAGGTTGGTTAAAGGAGTTAGGTCTGGACTTGGTAGAGATAGTGAAGAAAATGATGATCCCAGGAAGAAATTTTAGGACAATCCCTTCTAGAGAGTATGAGACATGAAATATCCATACTCCATATAGGTTCATTGCTTTAATGCTGAACAGAATCATTGGAAGAGCTAATGGAAAAAGTTTTAAGCTGGGTTGGATACCTATTATTTATTATGTTGCTACACAAGGGACTATTTCTAACTGGGAAAGCATAGTATCTAACATCCTATCAGCGTGCATAAGCGCAACATTGGGAGGAGTATCTCAAAAGAAGTCTGAATTTTACATGAGATCTACTTTGATTGATTGCATTCTGTGCACTCAGCCTTTCCCTACATTAAAGTGCCATTGGGATAAAGATCGAGTTCCAGTGGATGCAGCTTATAAATTGTCGTGGGCTCACAAATACTACAGCTATTAGAAGGAGATCTATGAGCATTTCATCATGCCTTTATACACTTTTATTTTCTTGGAAGAATGCGATTGCATGTCAGAAGAAGCTTTCAAGGTGATGCAAGAATACATAAATTATTATTTAACAGAGGATGGCTTATATGTAAGAATGTATGGTGGTTCAAGGGCCCCTTCTCTACTCTCAAGATATGTTACTAATTATGTAATCCATAAAGAAGCTGTTAGACAGTTATGTATTGATGGAGTAGGGAATTTCCTTTTTGAACAAAAAAAGGAAGTATATCCTGCAGTGCCCTTTTTTGTTGGAAGTTACAAATTTTCAAGGGTGAAGAATGTAGTATAATTTATCAAAGAATTGGAATACTTTCACTTTGGTGAAATGAAATTCAATAGAAATGATTCCAAGGACAAAGTAACTAATTACTGCAAAGAAGTTGGAGTTCATTTTGAGTACACTAATTTTTGGGAAAAAGATGAGGAGACTTTCCACAATGCTAAGAACATGATAGCCATAAGAAAAAGGTTCAATAAAAAGATAGCAACTGTGGGTGGTAAAGGTAAAGCTGTGGAGAAATTGAAAAGGAAAGAAGAAGAAGAAGCCAAGAAGAGAGAAGATGAAGCTAACAGACTAGTAGAAGAGGCAGAAAATTGGCTGAGGTCAAAGGAAGAAGAAAATAAACGAGCAGCAAAGAAGCTTGAAGAAAAAAAGAAAAGGAAGGAAGAAGAGGAGACACAGAAAAAGCAGGCAGAGAGCGAGGGTGTCAAATTAGAAGATGCCCAAAAGGGAAAACAACCAATAGAACAAGACAATGAAGGATTGAGGGAAAATATACAAGAAGAACAAGATCCTATCGATCAAGGAAAATGTTAGGATATTTAGACACTTAGGAGTTAGTTAAGATCAACTTGTGTAATATATCCGTTAGGTAAAAGTGTGTTTCTTTAGTATGCATTAGTATGCATTTGTAAATATTCTAATCCGATGATCACGATATGTTCTAGACATAGAGTGATCCGACGGTTCAACTTATATTAGATTATACATACCATTGATTCGTGGCTTAACACCCGATTGGTCTATGATATCTATTTAAAGAGCATAGAGGGTCCTTGGCTAGTTGATCGATTATGAGAAGCTCATGTAACCTTCTTTCTTTTGCATAATAAATTGCTCCAAGTAGCTATTTGGCCGGGGCCGTGGACTGTTTCCCTCTCAAGGGTTTTAACCACGTGACAAACATCAGTGTGTTGATCTGTGATCTATTTGTGTGAAGCTATTTCTGAAGGTGTTCAGTCTTTTGGGAGTACCCTGTGTACCCAAACATGGTATCAGAGCTTTTATGAAGAGCCGCTTTCGGTTTTGATCAAGATCTGGAACTGGTGTTGCCGAAACTTTGAAATGGTTTCTGGTTCTAGATTTTCTGTGCATTTGTGGCCTGTGGGAGCTGTTCCATTGTGTCCAGAGCACCGTTTCCATTGGGAAATAGTTTTTGTTTCACCGAAAAACCATTTTCATTTGCTCCAGAAACACCCATTTCTGCAAATTTGAAGGTATAATGTTACAGTGACAGATTTTTTTTTTAAATCTCTCATATTTTATCAATTTATGATTAGATCTTTTATATTTTAGTCTCAGATTATTGTTTTCCCTGACTACGCATTCTCTTTTCCGTGCACCTTGTGCGATCGTGGCGAATCAGAAACAATAAGGGAAAGTTTTTTTTCTTGTCTTCTTGGCTATGTATGCTCTTTGTCGTGCACCTTGTACGATGACGGCAAATTGAAAACAACAAGAAAACTTGAAAACGTAGACTTTCCGGGTAAGCTAACCAAGATCTAACCCCATTGTGTGGAAAAAGTTTTTTTTTGTTTTTTGTTTTTCGTTTTTTTTTTTATTTGTAGGAAAAGAAAGCAAGCACGGAAAACAAGAGAGAAGAGTTTAAAAAAAAAACTCTTCCTCTTTCCATACTTCTACGAAGTAGGGGACTTTTCAGGATAACTTTAGGGAAAGAAACAAAACCCACTGATGATGATAATAAAATTAAATGGGTAAATAGATGTGATGAAGCTCGTGTATTGATTGGGATGTCAATCTCTACTGATTTGCGATTCCACATATCTGGAATTGGTGAACCTGATAAAGCTTGGGAAAAGTTGGAATCTTTGTTTGGTAAACACAATGAAATTCGAGGTCATCAACTTGAGAATGAGTTGCTTTCCTTAAATCCAAATTATTTTTCATGCTTTCAAGACTATTTATCTAAGTATAAAACCCTTATAATACTCTTATGTGTCGAATGCAATATTAAGAAAGAAGACAAACAATGTATTTATCATATTCTTTCCAAAATTGGACCTGCATATTCTATTTTTGTGTCTACATTATACTCCATGAAAGAATCCCTGACTACAGCTAGCTATCAAGAGCCTAGCCTTGAATCCTTTTGTGATTCCTTAATTAGAGAGCAAGATAAGCTCATTCATCTTCGAATAATTAACAATGTAGATACATTTGGGAAAGCCTTATTATTCCAATAGAAAGAAAAGTCTAAGCCTCCCAAGAAATAGAATTTTCATAATAATAAGCCAAACAACAAGGGTCCCAAACCCTCTCAGTCAGCTCCTTCTTTAAAAAATGAAAAAGGATCCAATCAAAAAGGAAAGAAGACTGAGCGTCATTGCAATTTTTATAGGAAAGATAATCATGATGAATCTGAGTGTTTTAAGAAGATGGCAGCCTTGGAAGCAGCAATGAAGAAGCACCACATCAGCCTAGATTCGTCTTCAGAATCTACCTCTCATGGACATGCACTTTGTGCTTTTGGTTACTCTTATACGTATTCTTCTTCTTCTACTTCAATTGAATGGCTCATTGATTCTGGAGCATCTTATCATATGGCTAAGGATAAAGCCATCTTTTCTACTATGCATGAATGTAACACCAAAAAAATATTTGTTGGTGATGATAGATCTCTAAGTGTTGTAGGATCTGGAATAGTTCCAGTAGAAAATGGTCATTTCAGTGATGTACTATATGTTCCAAAAATTTCCTTCAATTTGTTATTAGTCTATCAAATTACTCATTCAGGTGAAGTTAAAACTGCGACGTTTACACCTCACCAAGTTGTAATCAAGGATTTTAAAAATCCTCAAAATATCCTTGCTACTGGAATTGTTGATGATATTACCAAGTTGTACAAATTTAACAACTTTGGTTCATCACCTTTTCCTTCAATTTTTGTTGCTCATAGTGATAACTTGAGCTAACTTTGGCATGAGCGATTTGGTCACTTAAATTATCGCTAATTGCAACAACTATGTAAAGACAATATGGTGACTGGTCTTCCATTGGTATCTTGTAAGGATGGTTTTTGTTCTGGTTTTGTACTCAAAAAACATCATCGAGATAGTTTTGACAAACGTGCCTCTTGGCATGCCTCGGTTCCTTTGGAGCTTGTGCATAGTGACTTGTGTGGTCCTCTTCCATCTGCTTCCTTTTCTGGTTTCAAATATTTCTTAACTTTCATTGATGACTACTCCATATGCACTTGGGTTTACTTCCTAAAACTTAAGAGCAAAGTATTTAACATGTTATTGGCCTACAAGGCCCTTGTTGAAAAACAATCTGGTCATCACATTATTAAGTTAAGATCTGACAATGGAGGAGAATATGTTAACAACAAGTTCACTACTTTTTGCACTAAACAAAGAATCCAACAACATCACACTGTTCCATATACACCACAACAAAATGGTGTAGCTGAATGGAAGAACCGCACTTTAAAAGAAATGGCTAATTGTATGATCCAATCTAAAGGACTAAGTCTTCAATTTTCGGCTGAGGCCATAAATTGTGCAAATTACATAGTTAATCGCACACCCACTAAAGTTTTACAGGGTATAACACTGAAATAAGCATGGATTAAAATTAAACCAGATGTAAGTCACTTTTGTGTGTTTGGTTGTGAAGCATGGGCTCACATTCCAGATGAAAAATGGAAAGCATTACAGCCTAAAAGTGAAAAGTGCATATTTGTTGGATATTCTGAAGATGTAAAAGGTTATAGACTTCTTCAGCCACATTATCATGATATAATCATCAGGAGAGATGTTAAATTTGATGAAAATCTCTTGGCTTGCAAGCCTAACTTGGTGAGTGTGCCATCTTTCGCCTGCGAGCCTGATTCGGTGATTGTGCCTTCTTCTTCTTCTTCTTCCAGCTTCCTTTACAGGTTTGCAACTCGAGTTTCTGATGATGACAGTGAGGATGAAAATCCACCGCCAACTGCTCATGTTCCTCCAATTGCACCAGCACCAATACTTCCTCGATGGGTATGTTCAACATGTGAAGCAGCTGGTGATCTTGCTAGTGATCCTAAAGATCAACGTCAAACATGTTCTTAATTTCAACGAGCCTCTTCTCTTTTGGCTCAAGTTTCCAAGAATCATGATCCAGAAACTTTTGTAGAAGCTTCTGCAAATCCAGATTAGGATGCAGCTATGGATGAAGAATATCGTTCCTTAATGGTGAACGATACTTAGGATCTTGTTCGTCTTCCAAAAGGAAGAAAAATTGTCGAATGTAAATGGGTCTACAGAACTAAGTATGCATCAGATGGAAGTGTTGAAAGACTTAAGGCAAGGTTAGTTGCCAAAGGTTTTTCCCAAGTTGAAGGGATTGACTACAATGAAACCTTTGCCCCTATAGCAAAAAAGAACTCCATCTGCCTTGTTCTTTCCCTTGCAGCCTTGCATAACTAGAAAGTCCATCAAATGGATGTCAAGTCTTCCTTCTTACATGGTGATTTACATGAGGAAATTTACAATGAACAACCTCCTGGATATATTAAGAATAACTCTAGTCTTGTTTGTCTCCTTAAGAAATCCTTATATGGCCTTAAGCAAGCTCCTAGAGCTTGGTATGCCAAAATGGATAGCTTTCTCCTTGACACTAGTTTTTCTAGATGCCATTCTGACCCCAATGTCTATACCAAGAAAGTAGGAAACCATCTCATCATACTTGTTCTTTATGTTGATGATCTTATCCTTACTGGTAGTGACCCTAAACTTATTACCCATGTGAAATCCATCCTTAAGAAAAATTTTGAAATGCCAGACTTAGGACATTTGTGTTATTTTCTTGGTCTCCAAGTCTTCCAAACCAAAGAAGGAATATTTCTTTCCCAGTCTAAGTATGCTTGTGACCTTCTTCGTCGCTTCCACATGGAAGATTGTAAACCAGCCCCTTCTCCCTTCCAGTCTGGAGTCAAACTTTTTGCCACTTGTACTTCCCCTGAAGTAGATGCCACCTTGTATCGTCAGCTTGTTGGTAGTCTTTTATACTTGACTCATTCCTGTCCTGACCTTTCCTTTGCTGTTGGTCATGTTTCCTGTTATATGCAAACTCCTCATGAAAGTCACTGGAAAGTAGTAAAAAGAATAATTCGATATATTCGAGGTACAATTCAGTTTGGGATTCATTATAGTACAGGGGGGAAACAGTTGTTGGTTGGTTTCACTGATTCGGATTGGGCCGGCGATCCTGATGATTGAAAGTCTACTGCAGGTTATGTTTTCAGTCTGGGATCTGGACCTGTCACTTGGGCTTGTAAGAAACAACAAGCTCTTTCTCTTTCTTCAGCAGAAGCAGAATATCGAGCCATAATTAATGCCAGTCAGGAATCTTTATGGCTTCGACAGATCCTTTCAGAGTTTGGATTTGAGTAGCAGTAGCCTACTCTACTTTGGTGCGACAATTAAAGTGCCATCAAGCTTGCCAAAGATCCAGTTCTACATCAGTGCAACAAACACATTGAGCTACAAATGCACTTCATCAGAAATCTTGTTCATGATCGTGTTATTGAAGTGCTCTATTGCCCTACAGATGATCAAGTTGTAGACATATTCTCCAAGTCTCTTACAGAAGCGAAGTTTTCTAAACTTCGGTCTATGTTAGGAGTTCACGAATGTGTCCTTAAGGGGGGACAGGCTCTAATTCCTCCTTCCTTCTCCTAATAGTGTCACTTTTGTAAATCCTTCAATCCTATCCCAAGTTGTTCTTAAGGGGGGATGTTAGGATATTTAGACACTTAGGAGTTAGTTAAGATCAACTTGTGTAATATATCCATTAGGTAAAAGTGTGTTTCTTTAGTATGCATTAGTATGCATTTGTAAATATTCTAATCCAATGGTCACGATATGTTCTAGACATAGAGTGATCCGATGGTTCAACTTCTCTTAGATTATACCTACCATTGATCTATGGCTTAACACCCGATTGGTCTATGATCTCTATTTAAAGAGCATAGAGAGTCCTTGGCTAGTTGATCGATTATGAGAAGCTCATGTAACCTTCTTTCTTTTGCATAATAAATTGCTCCAATTAGCTATTTGGTTGGGGTCATGGATTATTTCCCTCTCGAGGGTTTTAACCACGTGACAAACATCAGTGTGTTGATCTATGATCTATTTATGTGAAGCGGCTTTTGAAGGTGTTCGGTATTTTGGGAGTACCTTGTGTACCCGAACAGAAAAGGGCAGTCTGATTTTGATCCATTAGAGCCTATTGTTCCTTCTGGTAGTGTGGTAGGAGAAGGTTCGAATTTTGGGGTTGATTTGATTCCTTTCATGCCTATGGAAGGAGACAAGGTACCAGATTTTAAGACTATATTTTACGAAAAAGAGAAAAGAGAATTTCCAAAAGAACTGAAAAGAAGGTGGACATTGGGGGTAAACCAGGAAGGATGGTAACTGACAAAATAATAGTTGATGATACGCATAAGGATCCACGATTGATAGAGAGGGTTGGGGTATCTCTAATGCTAGCCACTGAAGACAATCTGGATAGGATCATGACTGACCTTGAGCAGTCTCAGAAAAAGGTGGCCCAGCTAAAAGAAACTTTGAGGAAAGAAAGACATGAAATCCAGAATGTGAAGAGAAAGCATGAGGACATGATCGGTGAGGTCAAAGTTTCAAAGGCAGAATGTCAAACCTTACAGGAAGATAAAGATGCTCTTGTAGTATCTGCAGAAAATATAGAGAGGAATTCTCAGGCTACCTCAGCAGAGTTGGGAAAACTACAATTGAAATATCATAGTTTGGAGGCTAGGAAAATTCATCTTTAGTTATCAGTTGAAGAACTGAATACAGAAAAGAGCAGTTCTGAAGGTAAAGTGACAAAGCTAGAAGAGCAGAAGACCACCGCAGAAGGGAAGGCTAAGCTATATGAGACTCAAATAGCAGCCTTGGAGGAAAAAAAGAATTCACTTGCAGCTTCACTGAATTCAGTTATGGAGTAAAAGGTTAATATTGAACCTTTAAAGAAGCATGGTCTTATGCTTAGAAAAACGATTCATCAAATACAACTGCAGATAACAGAAGAAAGATTTAAAGTCCAACAAATAAACATCAGATTAGAAAAAATTGTAAATACAACCTCATATTTTTTGGATAGAATCCAGTATATTTTGGAAACTCTACGGGGAAGGATGGCTTGGGTAGAACCAAACAAAGAATATCCCACAGATATATTTGTCAAAGATCAGGAGACAATAAAGCAACAATATGTGTTGATTGAGTTATCTTGTAATGCGGCAGAAGAATTAAAGAAAGATAGTGAAGAAAACATAGAGTGCCTGTGCTGAATTTTGTAGGAGAGTGCTCCTAACATATAATCAATGTCATACCTCCATTGCGAAGAGATTGGAAGCGTTGCTAGAACATGAAATGTTTTTGAAACATTTACAGGACATATGCAGTGAAGATGAACAAGCCATCTAGAAAGTCAAGGATATGGATGAAAAGATACTAAAGACTAAAGTAGCACATGCAGCTATGAGTATTCACTTGCTAGAAGACCAGCTGTGCTTGATTCCTGCCAGGATAGCGGGTGTAAAAACCCAAGCTGCTCAGCATGAAATTACTATTAGATTTCTCGAACCTTCTGGTTTTGAGAATATAGTAGCCGAGGCAAACGTATGGAGAAATTTCATGAACGAACAAGATGGGCCCTCCTAGTTGAATGTTTTGGAATAATGTAATATATTATATTTATATTTGTTCATAAGCTAAAAGACAATTTTTTGTAAAAGAAAGGTTGGAATCCAAAAAGGAAATGAGGGCCAGCCGAAGGATTTTTTACTTTTTTGTATAAATATGGGCAAGTTTTAGGTAGAAGAGGCCTTTTTTCAGACTATCCTTGTGCAAGATTATTGTAAGAAGAACTAACTCATCTTATAATAAAGAGTTATATTTTTCGGCTAGAGAAAGCATTGTGGAGTTTCAAATGTTTGCCATGGGCTAGTTGGATGTGAATTGTTTTTGTTTTAGCTTGTGTCCATGAACTATGAGATCGTTCTAACTTATGAATTCTTTCATGTTGTGAATGTGCTCTTGCTTATTTCTGTGAAATTTCCACAATCGTAGTTGAGTAATGAATGTTTTAATTAACAATGAGCTATCTCTTTGTTCATCTGTCTATTGATATTCATGTGTTCAGAAATGTTAACAGCTATCTGTAATTTTCTTAATGCATGTTATATAATACATTACTCACCATTAATTACAGTATTGCTCCCTAGGGATAGGTTAGTTAATCTTAGTTAGTTTTCTTTGTTTGTGATTCAGAAGCGAGAGAGGTAAGACGAGAGGTAAGAACCTACGCATCACATTGTGACACTCCTCGTTATCTCTATCGTCTGCATTTAGTTAGGCACTTGCAGATCATACATAAATATAAAAAACTAAAAAATACACCTAAATGGTGGAACAAGCTGCAACTAGTAAAAAAATTTAACCATTACTTGACCTACAGTAGTCGAACCGTAAACTAGATGGATTCCCCATACCAAACAATAACGAGCTAATTGGGAACGTTTATTGGGGAGAATCCCTACTATTTTTACCTGCAATTTTACAGGCCTCAATAGTTTTAGTGCTAGAAGGAGGGCCACCAATGCATGGCTGGCCGAGGAAGTCCTCTTTCTCGATATTACTCCACTGGTGACAGTTCTGAAACCAGTTTACCTCAGAAACCCACTCCTGAAGAAAAGGGAAAGGGGTATCTTTATCCCATTGATAACGAAGTGGTTGATGATTTAAGGAGGATTACTCGGGCATATGTGAAAAATATTGGAGGATTACCTATTATCTCTGTCCTACCTAGAAGAGAGTATCAGAAGAAGGACCGTCCTCAATTGGAAGAATCGGTGTTGGTAGAAGATCTTGAAGAATTGGTAGAAACATCCTTACAAGAAGTTGACCAACCTTTGGATCAATTGGGACTAGATTCCCCTCACTGTTCATCTTTTCAGACCCCTGTTCAGTCCCCACCTCATATTCCACTCAGAGTCATGGCCAATGTGAATGCTAATTAGCCACCTCCATAGCCTACTTGGAGAGATAGATCTCCTTTAAACCTGATGCCTCCATTGCATGATTTGCCTCATATTTTTGACAAAATGTTACCCAAATTTGAACCAAGTGAAGGAATTCTTGTGGAAAATCATTGGCAGAGTTTTTATTTGGCTTTAGAGGTTTTACAAGTAGTAGAACATGAAGATGTAGTCTGTAGATTGTTTCCTCATACCCTGAAAGTAAAAGAAGTTGCATGGTACTTTTCCTTACCCGCAAATTAGATCACAAATTGGAATATATTTCCGAGATTGTTTAGAATCAAATAGGGAATCCAAAAAACTCATGTAGCTTTAATGAAATGGTTAATTGCTCTAAAGAAGGAAAAGAAATAAAAATTACATAACTTCACTCAAATATTTTTTGCTTACCTAAACAACTTCAATGCAACTGACAAACCATCTGAGCATGCCCTAATTGAATACTATACCTTAGCTCTTGATCCAGATCTAGCCATGTTTTCCAAGAGATTAGTTAGACCCACATTGGTAGAAACCTATGAATAAGCTGAGAAGGTAGAGGCAAAATTGGAAAGTATAGAACACTACATTGTGTAGTCAGAAGATAAAATTTTTGGAAACAAAAAACCTTTATTGCTAGCCAAACCTAAGGATAAGCGATCACAGGAATTGGAAGGGATGGTGAAGATGATGCATAAATTATCAAACAGGGTGATTAATTTAGAAAATGAAAAAGAGGCTCATAAACAATACAAGCCTTATTTTAAAAAAAGAGAAGACAACAGTAAACCTAAACCTCCTCTACATAGTCCTTTAGCAATGAATTTGACCGATTTATGAATGGACAAATTTTGTACATTACATCAGTAGCCTCATTCTAAGAAGATTTTCCCATAATGGATTAATTCTATGACATTAGTAATGAACCAATTATTGGATTCCAAGTTGACAGAAACTGAGGAGGAGAAAGGGAAAGATTATGAACCTACAGAAACATAAGAGGAAGATACATTGGTTGTATGGGAATGTGTTTAGTATGTTTAATATGGAAGATGAAGACCTCTTTGACAAGGAAGAAACACCAGAGGCTAATGTAACAACAAGAAGTCAGAATGCATTAAACAAAGATAACTCAATACTTCAGAGGACTAAGAAACTTCAAGAAAACATGAAGAAGATAAAGAACAACACTTCAACTGTTAACATACGTGAGTTTGTCATTTCAATTCAGGATCCTAAGAAAGTCAATACACCTATAAAGCCTACTGAAAGTAAAACTGAAAATGTCAAAAAGAATCTTAAGGAACATGAGATGGGATATGATGTTGTGGAAGACAGTAAAAAGGCTAAATAAAACATATCATTGTTTGAGATGTGCACTTTACCTCAACAAAAGGAGAAGCTTTTAAAATCACTTGAGACACCCGAGAAGGAGCCTCTGATTGACAACCAACCAGAGGAAGAGATTGGTGAGGCAAGCTTGGGGGGGAAATATAAGTATAAAACTCTAGCATTTCATCTAACCTTTGATATTTTCAACTATAATTTCCATAACTATTTAGTGGACTCAGGAGCATCAGTCGATGTCATGCCACTTTCAATTTGCAATGAAATCAATGGTCAACCTAAACCAACTACTAGACAAGTTCTTCAATTAGATAGAACAATAGTAAAAGTAATAGGAGAAATGGAGGATTTTCTTATTTGTTTATCCATATACGACAAGGTACGTCAGTACATAGACATTGTCATAGCAGACATCCCAGATGCTTATGGTTTGGTTTTGACCGGGATTGGTCAGCAAGGTTAGAAGGGTATTTTGCATTGGATTGGTCACATTTGTGGTTTCCTTTTAAGGGATGTCAAAATCAAATAAAAGTGTTAAGAGAGCCTCAAGTGAAATATAATGTGACTCAGTTAGAAGGAAAAAAAGAACCAGTAAACTCTGTCTTGGGAAACTATTTCATTGAACTGGAACTGGGAAATTACCAAGCTGAAGAAGCTAGCAGTATACCTAATATCCAACCCAATCTCCTTCAATTTTCATGGGCTGATGAGTTTGATTGTAACATAGTAGATTTAGTTTCAGATGTAGTTAGCGATTCAAATTCAGTAGGAGTAGAAAGTTTTTGGATTCTTTATTTCGATGCCTAAAACATTGGAAGGATCAGGAGCTGGTTGTGTCCTGATTGACCCAGAAAAAAATAAACATTTTCTTTCATGTAGGTTAGAATTCAAATGCACAAATAACACAACTGAATACGAAGTACTAGTTCAGGGACTTAAAAAGGAAATAGAATTGAAAGTAAAAAATATAAAAGAATATGGAGATTCTAAAATCGTTGTTAAGCAAATTCGGAACAAAATACATTGCATTTCACCACATTTGAAAGATTACCAAAATGAAGTTTGGGATTTACTGATAAATTTTCATGCATTCAATATTGTGTCAATTCCTAGGTTAAAGAATCCAGCAGCTGACTTATTAGCTACCTCAGCTACAAGATTAGTACCTTCAAATAATAGATGCTCTATTGAATTACTTTCCAGGCCTTTTGTTCCAGATAACATCACAAATATAAGGGTTTTTGACAATGATCAACAAATCTTGGAGTGTTTAATGAATGATGATGAAGAACATCAAGCATAATTAAAGTACGGGGATTTCATTCCAAAGGGAATTAGAACCTTGGAACATATGTTTGATTTAGACAACAAGTTCAGAAAGCAAGTGAATGTCAAGACTCATATCTCGTCTTTACAATTCGAGCTGATAAATTTAGGGACTAAAGTTGAACCCAAATATGTGAATTTGGGGAAGTGTTGTTCACTCGGCGAGAGGAGTAAATTCATCAGCTTATTCGGACAATATAAATATGTATTTGCTTGGAGTTACGAAGACCTAAAGACGTATGACACTAAAATTATACAACATGTGATTCCAATCAAGGTTGGAGTCAAACCTTATCAGCAGCCTCTAAGAAAAACGCATCCAAATCTTGAACCACAAATTCAAAGTGAAGTGAAAAAGCTTCTAGATGCTAAAATTATATTTAAAGTCAAACATTCAGAATGGGTCTCTAATTTGGTACCAGTGCGGAAAAAGTCTGGTGAGATCAGATTTTGCATAGATTTCAAAAATATTAATCGTGCATCAGATAAAGATAATTATCCTGTCCCACCCATGGAACAAATATTAAAGATGGTCTCAGGTTCCGAATTGTTCTCTCTATTGGATGGATTTTCTAGTTACAATCAAGTATTAGTAGAAGAAGAGGAGAGGCTCAAGACCACTTTTAGAACCAAGTGGGGAACTTTTGCGTATAGGAGGATGCACTTTGGACTTATCAATGTTGAAGCTACGTTCCAGAGGGATATGGATATAGCTTTCCACGGTCTGATTGGTCGTATTGTTGTGGTTTATCTAGATGATGTTACAATATTTTCAAAGAAGAGAGAAGAGCATGCATTTCACTTGAAACAGATTTTTGAGCATTGCGGAAATATGGCATTTCATTAAATCCTAAGAAATGTGTGTTTGCAATCACAGAAGGAAAGCTACTGGGTCATGTCATTTCTAAAAAAGGTATCTCCATATATCCAGAGAGGATTACAGCCATAGAACAGATCCCTTTACCCCATAATAAAAAAAGGCATGCAATCTTTTATGGGGACAATCAACTTTGTGCAAAGGTTTGTACCAGACTTTGCTCAAATCGTCAAACCTTTGCAGCAAATGGTTAAGCAAAGTGTGCAGTTCAAATGGACTGATGTGGAGAAGAATGCATTCAGCAAGATAAAAACATCTATTACTCATGCACCATCACTCAAAAGTCCAAATTTTGAAAAGGATTTTATTCTGTACACTTTTGCTTCTGATGATTCATTAGAAGTTGTGCTTACACAGAAAGAAGATGGGGTAGATGAGTACTGCATATCATTTATGAGCACCATTAGCTGGAATATTTCACCTCCTACAGACAACAAGGTGTTCCACTGGTCTGAATGGTTCAGATCCAGAACAAATAGAGGACAGAGGTTGAAGACTCCCCCTAGACACTGTAGATATCTGGAATACGAGGGTTTGATAGTCCACCTATGTACCTACAATCAAGCTCAACATGAAATAGATCAAAGAAACTAGAATATGATATACTAATCTATGCTAGTGACTAAGGAATCTAGCAACATATATGCAAAATCACAACAACAACAACATATGTGGGACAGAAATCAACTTTCATTAAAGAATATGAAGAAATTTACAACCAAGCCTTAGTGTTGACATGCATCTCCATGAAACCAGACCTTCTCATCCCCAAAAGCTCCGACTCTAGCTCTCTATGCTATTTCCAAATGATCTTGGGCCAATGGTCAATCCAACAGCATAAAAATACCTCAAGTGTTCTCTCCTCAACCATGGCTATGAGCTCTTATTTATAAGGCTTTAATGGATATATTAGGTTGATAAATTAGTGGGTGAGGTGGCTTATAAGATCCTAGGATGAGGGATCTCGAGCTCAACCAACCCACAACAGTAGGGATAAGGTAGGACATGAGGCTTATCATCTAGAAGCCTCGAGAAACCTCTCTTTTTCTCTTTTTACCCAGGGTACCGTGTTTCTCCTTCTATGACAGAGCAGTTCTTGTAATAACCGCTTATGGACCAAGGACAATAAGCGGTGGCACCGCTTATGGGAAACAGATGATGGGCAGTGCGAACAAGGGTACCATTCCTGGATAAAGGGGCATGCATGGTGCTAGGAATTTGTATGAAATATTGATGAAAAACCATTTATTTTCCACTCCAGAAGCTGGGATTCAGGGCAAGTAGGTATGTCAAATGTCTTATCACATGATGGTGACAGGATTTTGGTATAACAAGCACTGGTCTGCAAGGGGCTGAATTGAACTATCCCGCAGTTGATAAACAAGCTTATGCAGTTTTTAAGGCAGTAAAGCAATTCAGTCCATACATACTTAAGAATTGCACCAAAGTAATAGTCCCACACCCAACAGTACGATCCCTTTTTGTGTAGAAAGAACTGGGAGAGAGAAGAGGTAACTACTGATTGCTTTGCAAGAATATGATCTTGAATTCAAGCCAGCAACCATATTTAAGGGAAAAGGACTTTGTAAAATAATGGATGAGGGTCAAAACAATGACGATAGCAGCTGGGATAATGAATTTGAACTACACATGGTGGATGTATGTCCTCTATTTACAGCTCTAGACTCCTGGTATCGGGATCTAGTCCATTATCTCCAAGAAGGGTATTTGCCGAAGCATTGGAATCCTAAGAAAAGAAGGGCCTTACATCTGAAATCAGTTTTATATCATATTATTGATGGAGTTATTTTCAAAAAGAACTATGATGGATTCCTTCTCAGATGCTTGGAACAAGAAGATGCAAAGAAGGTCATACCAAAATTACATGATGGACCTGCTAGAGGTCACTTTTCCGGAGACATGACAGCACATAAGATTCTCAAAGATGGATATTATTGGCCAACATTGTTTAGAGATGCTCATGCTCATGTTAGAAAGTGTGATAATTTCCAAAGAAGTGGTGGGAGACAAGATAAAGTATCAGGACCATTGAAACTAGGATTATCTCATAACCATTTAAACAATGGGGAATCGAAATTATCGAAGAAATAAATCCAAATTCCTTATTGCAGCACAAGTATATTCTAACAACAACTGATTATTTCACCAGATGGGTAGAGGCCATACCGCTATGGAAAGTAAATGAAGATGCAGCTATGGATTTCATGCAGAATCATATTATGACCAGGTTTGGGGTTCCAATTTCCCTTATTTTTTACAATGCTTCTTATTTTTCTTCTATTAGATTAACTGCATTCACTAATGAAAGAGGAATTAAGCTGCACTATTCTACAAGTTATTACCCACAAGGAAATGGTTTGGCAGAATCTACAAACAAAAATCTGATTAGAATTTTAAAGAAAACAGTGATAGAAAATCAAAGGAGCTATAATTTAGCTTTACCTAATGCACTCTAGGCTGATAGAGTCACACCAAAGAACTCCTTAGGTGTGTCAGCCTACACTCTTGTCTATGGGAAAGAAGTTGTCCTCCCTCCTCATATTTTATTGACATCTTCCATACTAGCCCAAGAATCTAGGGGTACTAATAATGAATTTCTACAAATCCGAATTTATAATCTGCTGAAATCAGAAGAGTCTAGGTCCAAAGCCCAGGAAAGGTTTAAGCATCAACAAGAAATGGTGAAGTGTTGGTTTGACAAACACAAAGCTGGGAACAAAGAGTTTGAAGCAGGGGATCTGGTTCTTAAGTGGGATCACCCGCATGATGAAAAGGGATAGCACACTAGATTTCAGCAATTGTGGGTAGGACCTTTTCAAATTGAAGCAAAGATAGGCCCCTCAACTTACAAGTTGCAAGACTTATAGGGGTGGGAGGAGAACTTACCAGTAAATGGTTTAGTTCTCAAGTCTTATTTTTCTTAATGTTTTTTTTTTATTTTGTTTTCTTGTACATAAATAAAAGATTTGATTTGTTGATTACTTTAGATTAGTTTTAGTTGTTTTCTTTTACTTTCTTAGAGTTTGATTGATTGTAAAGTTTTGTTTTCTTATGTTTCAATAAATCAGCACAACTTTTGGTTGTATGGATTTTATTAGAGTTTTGGATTAAACTGAAATATTTGATCACGAGACTGCCTACTATTGACTCATAAAATGTTTAAAAAATTTCTTCAAGATTAGCATATTTTCTAAATGGTTATGGACACATTGAAGTCCTGCTTAATCCCTGTGAAATAAGTAAGGATAGAAAAGTCCAGAATACTATTTTGAGGCTCCATGCATCTCACATTAAAAAAAATTCCCTAGGGGGTAACAACAAAAGACCCATGGAAAGGAAGCAAGGTAAACAGTGTATTATATTTAAATAATCCCAACCCATAAATTGAAATCCAAAAGGCTAATGAGAGTCAAAATCTCCTAAAAAGAAATATGTATCAAAAATACATACTGAACCACATCAGTATGAATGAGATTACCAAAGTTCTTCTCTGTCCGTGAGTTAAAATTAAAATATCTCTCACACAAAAGGACACTATGGATAGAGGATCCTGAATTAAAATTCAGAAAGAAAGCAATCGGGAGGACTCAAAATGACTAAAGTCCAGAAGCATAAAAAAGTGCAAATTGGCATGGGAATGAGGAACAAACAGATACATCTGTTTACCATATGTTATGATCCTGTGGTGTCTAATTTGGAAACCACCCAAAGGCAGAGGTAAATAAAACTCATATCTTCAGTCTCAGAAGAGTTCTCCAGACTTTGAAATCCTGGTTCCCTTTCTGGAAATTGGGCTATCATCAATGACTAAAGTTCATAAATCTTGCATTTTGGAATCCAAATATCTTGAAGAAACCTAATAGAATGATATCACCAAAAAATTATGTTATATCAAAGAATAAGTTGTTCAGAGATCTGTGTCCACCAGGTAGTTGCCAATTGTTGCACCTACAACTATTTCCCCCAAAAAATTGATTTTTAGGGTCCCCCCTTTTTATTTTCTAGCATCTAGACAGCCTAGGAATGTTTTATTTTGACCCAAGTTTTCCCAAGGCTCGGCTATTTTTTGAAAAAACTTAGTCTTTTTGCGTGTTTGTATCGAATGCTCAGTCAACTAGATTTTTGATATCAGATGCATAGTTTCCTAGTCTTCTGACGTTGCAGACGAACAATCCACTAGCTTTCCGATGGGTTTTAACGAGAATTTTTTCGAGATCTAAGTCCTTGCCTCAGGATTAAGTTGGTGTATCTTCTCAGAGTTGGTTTGCTAAAGTTCTGGTTTCCTAGAATAAAGAATATCTGATGAATTGGACATCCCTTTGTCTTCTTTTTCCGATAAACAATCAAATGGCAAATCTCATTGTCGGGATTGGTTTTACAGATCGAACCTAAATTTTTTGTTAGTTTCTTGTCCGATGTTGTGAAAGGTTAGTTGCGAGTTGATCCAAAGCTTAGTATTGTTTCTTTCGATACTGATGATGCTAGTGCCTTTGATTTCTGATATTTCTTTCCCAAGTGATCACCGGGTGAAAAGAGTGATCAGCAACCGACACTACAGTTTTCCTTCGGAGTTGGTCTCCCGAAGGTGGTTAAAAGGTTTTCCCACTGCTAGTTCTCCGCCCCGATCAAGGTCTATATAATGTCATTTTGGGCTTGTTCCTTGTCATATTCATCGTAGAAGCCATCCGTCCTATTGATTACGTAGCTGTCAAGATTCCATTCCTCCTCCTCTGCGCCCGCGAAAGGTGTTCCCGTCCAGGTTGCATGTATCATTGTTGCCAGGTAGGATCTATTCACGGTTTTGGATTTCTTGGTTTTGTTAATGTTTAAACCGCAAAGTGGATAGGGTTAGGTTTCCATGGTGGGGTTAGGTTTCTTTTGCATTTTGTGGTTTTCTTGCGGTGATTTTTATCCTTTTACTGAGGGCTCATCCCGTTGGTTGTGAATGTTTCATTTTGGTGGGTGAATTTTTAGTCTGTTTGCCATGAGTACGCATGTGATGGTTTTGCAGGGGTTTAGGGAATGGTGAAGATCAACGTTTCACTATCTGCACCACCATATTCTTGATTTCTCCATTTTTAGCCTGGGGTTAGACAGCCATGTCACCTATAACAGTAGTTTCCCGTGCGATGCAGGAGGGCCGCATAGTGAATTAGGGTTTTAGAGTGCTGTATTTGAAACAGACAACATTGTGAGTTTTTCCTCAATCGAGATGTCCTTATAGGTTTTAGGAGGCTGAAAGAGATTAGGGGTTTGAGCTAGTAGAGTTTTTGGGTAGGTTTGGGCAGCATAAATTTTGTAGGGTTTCTTTGTTAAAATCTCTCATTCAGAAGGAGTATGGTATTGACATAAATTTCTAGCATGCATATCGAAGAGATGGTAATATTTGTATGTTTTATTGTTTATCACTATACCAATTGCTAGAGATATTTAGACTGAAACCATGTTGCATGATTGTTACAGGTTGATTTCCACCACAGCAATATGCCAAGAAAACAGAAGAAGAAATCCCAAGTGGCTGAAGAAGAACTTGAAGTAGAAGTGATAACCAAGGTGGAGGTCATCTATGAAGATACTAAAGATATTATTGGAGTTGAACCAGAATATAAATGGGGAGAGGTGTATAGGATGATTTCAAGCGAGACTGTTCTAGATGCTAGTTTCAAAGACATGCACATATATGTAAATATTGAGAGGTCATCCCTAATGAAAGTGGCTACCAGGCCTAAGCTTTTTCCATGTTCGGAAGTGATAGGTTGGATTCTTCCCAAGGCAGATGTAACAAGGATAATCCTAGCAAATACTAAAAAGCAAGGTTATGCCGCATACAACCCTTCTTATGTGTCCATGGCATATCATCTACCATCACCACATACTTATATAATTGAAGGTTGGTTAAAGGAGTTAGGTTTGGACTTTGTAGAGATAGTGAAAAAAATGATGATCCCGAGCAGAAATTTTAGGAGAAGGCCTTCTAGAGAGTATAACAAATCAACTCTCTATACTCCATATAGGTTCATTGCTTTAATGCTGAACAAAATATTTGGAAGAGCTAATGGGAAAAGTTTTAAGCTGGGTTGGATACCTGTTATTTATTATGTTGCTACACAAGGGACTATTTTTAACTGGGCAAGCATAGTATCTAATAGCCTATTGGTGTGCATAAGCGTAGCATTGGGAGGAGTATCCCAAAATAAGTCAGAATTTTACATGAGATCTATTTTGAATGATTGCATTCTGTGCACTCATCCTTTCCCTACATTAAAGTGCCATTGGGATAAGGACTAAGTTCCAGTGTATGCAACTTACAAATTGTTGTGGGCTCACAAATATTACAGCTATTACAAGGAGATCTATGAGAATTTCATCATGCCTTTATACACTTTGATTTTCTTGGAAGAATGTGATTGTATGTCAAAAGAAGCTTTCAAGGTGATGCAAGAATACGGAAATTATTATTTAACAGAGGATGGCTTATATGTAAGAATGTATGGTGGTTCAAGGGCCCCTTCTCTGCTTCCGAGATATGTTACTGATTATGTACTCCATAAAGAAGCTGTTAGACAGTTATATATTGATGGAGTAGGGAATTTCCTTTTTGAACAGAAAAAGGTAGTATATCATGCAGTGCCCTTTTTTGTTGGAAGTTACAAATTTTCAAGGGTAAAGAATGCAGTAGAATTTATCAAAGAATTGGAATACTTTCACTTTGGTGAAATGAACTTCCATAGAAAGGATTCGAAGGACAAAGTAGCTAACTACTGAAAAGAAGTTGGAGTTCATTTTGAGTACACTGATTTTTGGGACAAAGATGACATGACTTTTCACAATGCTAAGAACATGATAGCCCTAAGAAAAAGGTTCAAGCAAAAGATATCAATTGCGGGTGGTAAAGGCAAAGATGTGGAGAAATTCAAAAGGAAATAAGAAGAAGAAGCCAAGAAAAGAGAAGAGGAGGATAGCAAACTAGTAGAAGAGGGAGAAAACTGGATGAGGTCAGATGAAGAAGAAAAGAAATGAGCAGCTGAAGAAGCAACAAAGAAGCTTGAAGAAGAAAAGAAAAGGAAGGAAGAGGAGACACAAAAAAAGTAGGCAGAGAGCGAGCGTGTCAGATTAGAAGATGTTCAAAAGGGAAAACAACCAACAGAACAAGCCAATGAAGGATTGAGGGAAAATATACAAGAAGAGCAAGATCCTATCGATCAAGGGCAAGGGCAGTCTGATTTTGATCCATTAGAGCCTATTGTTCCTTCTGGTAGTGTGGTAGGAGAAGGTTCGATTTCTGGGGTGGATTTGATTCTTTTCATGCCTACTGAAGGAGAGGAGGTACCAAATTTTAACACTATATTTTATGACAAAGAGAAAAAGAGAATTGTCAAAAGAACTGAAAAGAAGGTGGACACTAGGGGTAAACTAGGAAGGATGGTAACTGAAAAAAAAGTAGTTTACGATACACATAAGGATCCATGATTGATAGCCAGGGATGGGGTAGCTCTAACCCTAGCCACTAAAGAAAATGTGGATAGGATCATGACTGAACTCGAGCAGTTGCATCGGTTTTCCCATCTTGGGTTTTTTCGAGGGTTTCCATACCCAAAATAATAGTGTCAATATGTGATGTGATGTTGTGATTTATTTCTCAAATTGATATTCTGCTGCATACTGTAAAAGATATTCATTTTGTGGTTATCAGTTGATATTTTGCATGCACTGTTTAGCCCTAGTTGAATATTAAAGGAAAATTTACATGGTATCAGAGATCTGGTGAGATAAAGCTGAGAGATTTGCAACAGTAGTGATAGATTAGGGGCAGATCTATAGGAAGACACAAACCTAGACTTCCAGGTCTAGGGTTCGACATGTACCATTAGAGGAAATTTGGGGTCTAAAATGGGCCTTATAAGAAAATGTGCCAACAATGGCGAGAGAACCTGCCACTAATGACTGCAAGTCTCAAGGCACTCAAAATAACTCTAGATTCCAATCCAGAAATAAATGATCTAAAGTCGATGGGATGAAATCCGCTAGAAGGAGGGCATTAAGGCATCCCCCATCATCCAACACAAGGTACTATTGGCAGTTAGCAACAACCCCTTCATTTTTCATTAGGATGAAGGGGGATCAGCTCTCTTTTATGATTTACCTATTAAAAATTATAAAAGAGTGCCTTCAGAATCTTTGATTCTGAAGGTACTCTCAATTGTAGAAGAATCAAGTGACATATTAGAAGCTTATGGAAATATTTTCATAAACTTGATAATTAGCAGCTGTAAGTTTCATAAATTTTTGTATAATCAATTCTATCATTAATTAATCTATCTGATTATATATGTTGATTTAAGAAACTTAAAGGGATAGTATGCTAATTGGGGTTCAACGAAAACACATTTTGAATTTGTTTGAAGCTGGTTATTGATAAGATATTATAAGTTCTTAAAATCCTAGAACTAGAGGTGAATTATTAAATTAAAAATTAAACCTAAAAGTTCACATTCCATATGTAACTTAATATCATATCATTATTTTGTAAAAATTGTGTATATATAGCTAGTGAAAAAGCAAATAAATGAGTATCATTTGGAAATATTCATATGTCATAGTTTTATAGCTTAGTATCCTGTCAAATTCGATTTGGGATATTAATGGATGGGATTTTGTAAAGTTTTAAAACTATATTTATTAGATTTTATGTATATACATGGCTTAAATGTTAATTCGGATCATTAGTTAGTTGTTTTGCAAAAACATTAGGATTTACTGTTTTGACAGTATGTTGTCATGTCAATAAACGCTACCACCTTTCACATATAATCTGGAGGAGATCATCAATTGACCATTTTTATGAGGATACATGACCCATATGTCAAATAATTAACACATGTTACTTGGATCGTTGCGTTGGCATGAAGATTTGGCTAACACCTTTCATTTTAATTGACAGCTGTGAATGTATTAATGAATTGTATTAGGAGGATTTAATGTTGTATATGACTGATAACCATTCCATTTCATAACGCTGTATGAGCTCATCATGCCAAACTGTGTGTAATCAATGTATTGATTTATGACTCATGAATCGAATGATCCCTAATATGTAGAATTGGTTAAGGTTTACAGTTAGTCGTGGTTAGTCATGCATTTATCATAGCAAAACGTTGGTTGTAGTGTTCATCATCTCTAAATTTAGTCAAAATGGACAAATTTGGAGCCCTCATCTCTATCAGGAATGAAGCATGTGAGGATTTGACATTTCGCATCATGTCTTTTACCTGGGTGCCTATCCCTTCCCTCTTCACAACTCCATTCATTCCATTTCATAATCAGGATAGTGGTGAGGAAGCCATGGCTCTGCTTAGTCATTTTGAAATCTTAGGGTCAGAGCTTGTTGAAGCAGATGAGAAAGTTTCCTTGCTATTTGAAAAGGTTGGATGGGGTCAGTTCTTTAGGTGCTTTAATGTCCATAATGTGGAGGTTACCAGACAGTTTGCTCTGAGTTTGAAAGAAAACATAGCACAGATTGGGGATTTCAAGTTTATCATTGACAAAGACAAAATTGCAGAGGCTACGAAGCTCCCACAAACTGGAGAGCGATGGTTTAAAGGTGGGCAAGTGAATAAAAAGAAATGTCAGTCCTTGCTGTTGCCTTTATCGGCTAGTACAAAACTAAAGATTGGGGTTTCGGTCTGGTTTCTGAAGCTAGAATGGTGAGCATTCTACAAGATCTTGGTCACGTACGTATCGTGCGATGGACGATTTTCTCACCTACATTATTATCACCTATGACTACTGTTAGCATTAAAAGGCTGTAAACTTAATATGTCGTTTTACCTATGGAAAAGTCTGAAAAAAATGTCACATTCGGTTCAAAGTTTCGATAATCTTGATAGAAGTCTATTTCATCATGGTTTAGTCAAAATTATAATACAGCATCAACTGTCTCTTAATGGTAAATCGTGGGATGAGTTTTTAATTGAATGTCAATTAGGGCCGACTCAATATTGGCCAAAACCTTCCCCAAAGACCCGTAGGAAACGAAAGGCTACTATAAAATCCGAAGTTATTAATATTCATGAGGTTGAATCAAAGGATGAAGAGCTTCAGGAAGCCAATCCACCCATAAATACTGGTATCAGGGATGATGGGGTCGGGAATGTATCCCCTTGTTACTCTGAAGCAACCTTGAACCAATCTCCATCTGACAAACGTTGTAGTACACTTGCAAAGACAGGGGACAAGTTAACCGAAGATGAAGATGTTAATGTTGTTGATTATAAAAAACCCTCTGAGCTGAATATTCTTTGAAAACATGGCGATGAGTCAATGCATAAACTAGAACAACTAGCACAGGTATGCTGTGACAGAGGGGGTTTTGAATCAAAAAATCTTGTGTTTGTTTGTACGAGAAGGGTTACTAGAAGCATGAATAATACACCTACAACCTTTGTTCCTATGACCACTCAACAAAGTACTCAGCCAGTGATTGTCCATCTTGAGGACGACATTCCATCGTTGGTTCCCGAAACTGCTCATATAGCAACGACTCATATAGATGAACCTACTCTTATAAAGAATAATAGTGAAAAATTGGCTAAAGACATAACAGATTCAGGTAAGGAAGAATTTTCTCCATCGTGTATGGACGCCTATGGTTCGGGTCCCGAGCCATCTTTTATGAGTTTTCAATCACCTGGTCAAGACATAGATAATCCTGATTCTTCACAGGCAGCTGATTCATGTCATGACAAGGCGGAAGAAACTCTCCAATAGGTATTGGACAGGGTATACGAGACTAAGATTATAGAATTAAAAAATGAACTTAAACAGTGTCAAGATAATGCATCTTTGATAGAGGTGGAAAATAAGACGTTCAGAGAAGAATTACTAAACTGGATTAACAGGTGGAAGGAAGTGAACATAAAAAGAACCAATACAAAAAGGCGAAAAAATCAATGATAGGTACAAATCAACATTTACTTGAACAAGTAGAAAATCAAAAGCTAGTGATCATCAAGCTCAAAGCCAAACAAGATGAAGCCAGAAGAGTGGTTGATCTACAAAATAGAACCTGATGATTATTTCTATTTTTCAGTTACATGGTCTGTTTCTCTGTCAACAAGTAATAAAAGCTTTTTTGTGCATTCCTGTAAAATCGCAGATTTTACAGGCACACATATAAATTATGGTTTCTTTTGTTATTTCTATTATAATTGGTTTTTAATGAGATGCTTTTGTTTGTTTAAAACAGGTGGGCATGTCATTGCTATCCTCTATAGTTTCAGGACGTTTCTAATATTCTGGATTTCAGTTGGAAGACGTGGATGTGTATTGAAGACTAGAATTTCGACACAGCCACGAATTTGCCAGTTCCTTTAAATCAGAAAATGTTTTAGGCTAGTTGTTTTTATTGTTATCTTCTAGTGACAAGTGTATGATGAAAAGAGATTCGATACTCTTTGATAGTGATAGGACTCCTATAGTATTGCATATAGCATTTATGGGAAAACTGAATCAAAATATTAGTAGTATTATATAAGCTAGTAATTTTTATGAGATAGAGGATGGAATGACTGAAGAGAAACATATTGGAAATATTATTTTGATACTAGTTTTGTTCCTGGCTGAAGTTTGATCTTTGGAAATGGGATGTGACTGGAAATCTCCAATTTGATATCGTGATTGGTATTATTTTGGATACTCTTTATATTTCAGTATATAATCTTCTATTTTTAACATTAATATAGTATACTTGGTTATGCTTGTGTTTATTAAGTAGTATTACACTTTGTCAACACAATGTTGTATTTGAATTAGTATGTTATTGTACTTGAATTAATTAGTGTTTCTACTAAGAATTCAAGATATAATGATATATATACTCATGTCTGTTTGATTTCATTTTTATTTTTGCAATGATTTCATACTGAACATTATCTCTTATTCAAATATCTAATGTTGGTTATTAGTTATTAATTAATTAGACATTTCAGAAAATATGAAGTAATTGTTTATTTCAGTTTCTCTGATCAGTTATTTTATAGCAGAATGATTTAGTGTGCATGGTTGAAATATTTTCGTTTAGATCTTACTCCTTATCTTTCTGTTCATCCTTATATTAATTAATAATTAATATAATATTCAAAATCACTCTCAACTGAGATAGGATAGATAGGATAGTCAAAATAGTTCAGTTATTATTATCCTAGTATAGTTTACATTTAACAGTTGTTAAATAGAATTTGTGGAATTTTTAGAATAATTTTAATAGTCTTTTATAGTTAAAAAATTAAATATAAAAATATTCAAAAACCGAAGAGTTTCCTTAAGAAAGCAATTGTAGGATAACTTAGGTAAATTTTAGGGTTTATTTAGACAAAAATAACATTAGGATAGATTTTTACTGAATTTTATTTTTCTCCTTAAGAGAAAAATTCAGTTGGTAGCAGGACCATAACCTACGATACTTTTCTATTCCAAACACACCGGAAGCTGCTTTAAGCTGATTGTGTGGGAATAATCTCCTTGTTGGCCAAGGTCAGCAAATCAGGCCAACAAATGGCGCTAGAAGGAGGGCCAGTTAATGAGTAATGACAGGTGAAACTAATGAAAAATTTTCAACCAGTCAACATCCTCCAGAAGTAAGTAGATCACCGTTTATAGAAACAGTTAGGAGCATTCGTGAACGTGATCCTATCACATCTCCATTTAATCCTGAACAAAGCACTCAAACTTTAGAAGAATCATGACATATTCTTATGAGAGCATACGCTAATCAACTTGGTGTATCTCCAATAGATTATGGTCTACCTAGAAAACAACGATATAATCTGCAATTGACCATAATTACTCAATATTTGGAAGTAGCTGATAGCACTCCCCATCATCAGGTTGAAAGTCATCAAAGGCAAACTACTCAAACAAACACTGCTAGAAGACTAACTGGAGAAGGCGGTTTTTATCAACCACCTTCTCCTCCTGAATCACCACCTGATAGTCCAAGATCATCCAATTCAGGGAGTTCTTCAAGTTCTGAAAGAATTCCTATGGAAGGAAACGTACCTGTGGGCGTAGGAGGAAATCCTCCACCTAATCCACCCAATCCACAACTCCCTTGGTTAAGAACAGCTGTTGTAGTTCTCCCTGGTGTACAACATCCTTTGCCTAAACACTCAGATAAACTTCTCCCTAAGTTTAACCCAGATGACAAAGAACCTCCAGAAGTGCATGTAGACAAATTCATGTTAGCTATTCAAACCTTGAACGTTCAGCATGAAGATGTAGTTTGTCGTTTGTTTCCTTTAACTTTTGAAGGAAGAGCTTCTACTTGGTATTTTTCATTAGTACAGGGATCAATCACAAACTGGGGTGAATTTAATAAATCTTTTTTAGATAAATTTGGGGAAGATAAGACACCTACTCTTTTATCCCTAGAGTTATCTCAGATTAAAATGGAGCCTAAAGAAAGAATTAAATATTTTAATTAAAGGTTTCTGACATTAAAAACCAAAATTCCAATTGCTTCTCAACCACCCGAGGATATAGTTATTGAAAATTATACATCAGCTTTACCAAAATATTCTGGGATGTTCATTAAGAGAGATGGGAAAACAACATTAGTAGAAACTTTTGAGGAATCCATTAAAGTCGAGAAGGATTCTATGTCCTATGAACCAGATAGAAGTGGGAAATCTGATACTTTTCCTCATAGGAAGATGGAAAAACTCAGTTCAAAAAAAGACAAAGCATTTGATATAGAACAGCTGCAAAATGCTATTCGGACATTAACCAATGAAGTTGTAGGATTAAAGAAAACAAATTATGAAGCTTCTCCTTCTAGGGGATATTTCAGAAATCAGTTTAGACAAAACTCAAATACAAATAATAAAAATACACCACCTGACATAGCAGCGAATGAAGAGATTTTTAATACAATTCGATTTTTTTTATCTCTATCTGAAAATCCTTCCAATCAAGAAATAACTGAAAACGAAGAAGAAGAGGAATTAGAAGATGATGAAGAATCAGAGGAACCTCAACAAGTTAACGGTCATTTTTGGGACATTCTTGTGAAAGAATATGAGAGTAAAAGTCCTCCTACAGGACGACATGCCTATAATACTTGTAGTAGAATATTCACAAACACTCCTGGAGCCTCGTCAAGTTCTACTACAAATAATGACAATAATAATTCACAACCTAATAAACAAACTCAATCCGGCAAATGGACTCAATCAACCAAAGTTACCCAGCCTATTCAAAATGCTCCAAAATTAGATTTACAATATGATATAATTGAATATTTAAAGAAGACACGTGCAAACATCAGTATGTACGACCTTCTTCAAATTTACCCAATGCCTAATAGTCATGTTATAAATCCTGCCATGAGTTCAATTATTCCTAATGCAAAACAAAATGTTGCCACAAACAGTTCTAACAATGATTCAACATCAACTGAAAAAGGAAAAGCAATGGCTGACAAAGCCTCACTTATAGGTAAGAATGCTAAATCAACCACACCTCCATTCTTACTTACCTTTGAGATTTTCAATAGGAATGTTCATAATTGCATGGTAGACTCCGGAGCATCCTCCAATGTGATGCCTTTATCAATATGTAAGAAGTTGAATGGGAAATATGTTCCATCAAATTCACAAATAACTCAATTGGACAGGACAAATGGGAAGGTTATAGGGGAAATGAAAGATGTCTTAGTTAGGATTGCTTGTAACCCTTCGGTTTATCAAATTATAGATATTGTTGTTGCAGATATTCCTGATGCATATGGGCTATTTTTAAGTAGAGATTGATCTCAACAATTGAATGGATTCTTTGCCATGGACTGGTCAACATTATGGTTACCTAAGAACGGAAAGTCAAATCAGATAAAGATAAATAGAGAAAGATATATGAAACATACTGTCACAGAACTACATGATCCTAGCGAACCTGTTTTATTTTCAAATTGCATTATGGGGAATTACATGTATGAATTGGGATTTGGTAATTTTAAAGCTGAAAATTATACCTTTTCTGAAAATAAACAACAATCAGAAATTAGAAATGTGACATCTATTTCTCCTGACTCTTCATTCAAGGAAACTATTAATGATGTAGATAATCTTAATATTGTAAATATTATAGAAAGCAAAGTAGTTGTTAATAGTTCTACTTGGACTCTATATTTTGATGGTGTGAAATCTAAAGAAGGAGCCAGAGCTGGTTGCCTACTGGTTGACCCTCAGGGAAATGAAACATGTATAGCTTGTAGGATGGAATTTAATTGTACAAACAATACTGTGGAATATGAAGCTTTAATACAGGGTTTGAAAAAAGCAATTGACTTGAATATCGAAGAGTTAATTACATACGGTGATTCTAAAATCATTGTCAGACAGGTTCATAACTCCATTCACTGCCTATCTGAACATTTACAGAGCTATCAATGAGAGGTTTGGAACCTTATTTCACATTTTGATGCATTTAACATAATTTCTGTTCCTAGAAGTCAAAATCAAGAAGCAGATTTGTTGGAAAATGTAGCATCAAAGTTAATTCCATTAGAAAATCTTACACCAGATTTCTTCTCAGTTGAATTGATTTTTAGGCCTTCCATACCAGATAATATTTTTAATTGGTGTGTATTTGATAATGATGTGTAGGTGCTGAATTTTCTGATGAATGAGGATACCTTTAAAGATTCAGCCATAGATGAGGTTACTCATGATGAAAATCTGCGGGATTTTTCGGTAATAAATGATTTTTGTTCAATTGAAAAAGCTTTTGAAAAGGTAAAACCAGTCCCTAATTCAGTACTAAGATTAGAAAATTTCTTTGATCTGCAGGATAAATTTAGATTTGTCCCTAATTGTAAAACTAATAGCTCTCAAATGAGGTATGAAACCATAGATTTAGGAACATAAATGAATCCTCAAACTATAAAACTAGGAGTAGATTGCAACCCCACAGAAAAAAAAAGCATTTATAGAATTGTTTAAAGAGTTTAAGGATGTCTTTGATTGGACATATGATGACCTAAAAACCTTCAGCACACAATTCATGCAACACATAATTCCAATTAAACAAGAGTCAAAACCTTTTCAACAAAAGTTAAGGAAATATCACCCGTCACTAGAACTGACAATTAAGAAGGAACTAAATAAATTATTAGCTACCAAGATTATTTTTTCCATCAGACATACTCAGTGGGTAGCAAACTTAGTTCCAGTCAGGAAGAAAAACAGAGATATTAGATTATGTGTAGATTTTAGAAATCTGAATAAGTCTTCTGAAAAGGATAATTATCCAGTTCCTCCCATGGAACAAATTCTTCAAAAGGTGTCTGGGTCTAAGATACTATCACTCCTTGATGGTTTCTTAAGATACAACCAAATATTATTTTCCCCAGATGATCAATTGAAAACAACTTTTAGAAATCCATGGGGAACATATGCTTACCACAAGATGCCCTTTGGGTTAATCAATGCTGGAGCAACCTTTCAAAGAGCAATGGATATTGATTTTAGAGGCTTAATTAACCATTCAGTCGTTGTCTATTTGGATGACGTTACTGTATATTCTAAACATCAACCTGATCATCTTGATCATCTTAGAAAGGTATTTGAACGATGTAGAAAATTTGGAATATCCTTAAATCCTAAAAAAACAATATTTGATGTTTTAGAAGGTATTCTATTAGGCTGTGTGGTCTCAAAACATGGAATCATGATTGATCCTGAAAGAACCCAAGCCATTTCAAAAATAACTTATCCTTCTAGGAAGAAAGCAATGCAATCATTTCTCGGTAAAATAAATTTTGTTAGGAGATTCATTCCCAGTTTCTTCGAAATCATTCATCCGTTGCAGAAAATGATTAAGAAAGACGCTATTTTTAATTGGGGACAAACTGAAAAAGAATCATTTCAGAAAATTTTAGAAGCCATTTCAGAAGCTCCTAGCCTTCTAAGCCCATATTTTAACAAAGATTTCATATTGTATACTTTTGCTTCTGATATTTCATATGCAGCAGTTTTAACCCAATTAAATCAGCAAAATAACGAAGTACCAATCTCCTTTATGAGTTCAAATTTCAAAGGTGCTGAACTTAATTATCATGAAGTTGATAAACAAGATTTCGTTGTTTTTAAGGCTGTTAAACATTTTCGTCCATATTTATAGAAATCTAAAACGAAAATAATAGTCCCTTATTCCTTAGTCAGAAACTTGTTAGTGCAAAAGGATTTAGGTGAAAAAAGAGCACCTTGGATGACAGCCCTTCAAGAATATGACTTAGAAATCAAACCCTCAACGATAGTCAAAGGTCAAGGATTATGTAAATTAGCTGCTGAAGCTGCTCATCTACCTAATGATAAAGTTGAAACTGTCATTGATGAGGTTTTACTTACCAAAGAAATTTATTTTTATCCTCCACCACAAGATTCCTGGTATACAGACATAAGAATACTTTTGGAAACAGGAACTGCTCCTAATTACCTAGAACCAAGGAAGAAAAGAGCACTTAGATTGAAATCTGCTCCTTATTTATTAATTGATAATGTCATTTTTCGGAGAAATTCAGATGGAGTATTGCTTCGATGTATAGACAAAGATGAAACAGAAGTAATTCTGAAGGAGTTACATTCTGGACCAGCAGGAGGTCATTTTGGTGGAGAAACTAGTGCACATAAAATTCTTAGGGCGGGCTATTATTGTCCTACCTTGTTTCGAGATTCCTATGCTTTTGTTAGAAAATGCCAAGAATGTCAACTTGCTGCGGGAAGGGTTAAGAAACCTGCTTTTCCTTTACAACCGGTTTCAGTTGAAAGACCCTTTCAGCAATGGGGTATTGATATAGTAGGGCCAATAAATCCTCCCTCATCTAAGCAACACAAATATATAATAACTGCAACTGATTATTTTACTCGTTGGGCAGAAGCTACACCATTAAGGGTTGTAAATACCAATCAGGTTATATTATTTTTATAATTCTTTATCATAACAAGATTTGGTATTCCAGATTCCCTCGTATTTGATAATGCTTCATATTTTTCATCAATTGAGTTAACTCAATTTGCCTTAGAGAAGGGAATAAGAATCAGGTATTCAGCTAACTACCATCCTCATGGAAATGGTTTAGCTGAATCAACAAACAAAAATTTATTTAAAATTCTCAAAAGAACTATTTCAGTTCACCATCGATATTGGCATATAGAATTAGTCAATGCCCTTTGGGCAGACAGAGTAACTCCTAAAGCTGCAATAGGTAACTCACCATTCTTCTTAGTATATGGAATTGAAGCTATTTTACCACCAAATTTATTCTTACCTTCATTACAGTTAGCTCAGTCTGTTCAAGATGAACATTGTCTAGCAATGGAAAATAGAATTAATACTTTGTTAAAGCTTGAAGAAGAAAGAGAAAAGTCAAAACAACACTTTACAAAACACCAACAAATTGTGAAGTCTTGGTTGGACCAATCCTTTAGTTCCAATCGAGAATTTCAGGTGGGAGACTTAGTTTTAAAATGGGATAAAGTTCATGAGGAAAAATGAGATCATACTAAGTTTTAGAAGCTTTGGTTAGGTCCCTTTGTTATTGTTGAGAAGATAGGTCCAAGTACCTTTTGATTACAAACACTTGAAGGTCAGTTTGAAACATTCCTAGTGAATGGACTGATCCTGAAAAAATATTTCTGTTAATATTTTTGGTCCTAAAATGTATATAATTTGTTTGTTGTTTGTAAATAAATTTATATTTTTATGTATAAACTGAATTATAGTTCATAGAATTTAAGGATGATGATAAATTCATAAAATTGATGTAACTTTCAGACATCATTCCATTATTGCAGCAGGTTTTAAGTCTGTTAGTCAAAAGTTTCAGACTGTCAAATTTTGTATATAATCAGTTAGTAATTTTTAGAAAATGTCAACTGAAGAAATAACTGTAAATAAATAAATCTTCTAGTTGAAAAAAAGTCAGTTTGCTCATGAGCTTGAAAATTATGATACTAGACTGAAATCTTTTAAAAATTTGTTCAGGATGATCAAGGTTTCTTAAATCTATAAAAGACCTATCATTGTTTTATTTTTAAGTGTTACTCAGATTATTCCTCACCTTTTTATTTCTTATAAAAGTTGGGATAGCTTATTAAATGTCTTTTTCGAAGCTTGTACTTTTGAAAAACTCTTACAGATCTCTACCATCAGTCTTCAAAAGTATTTACAATCTGAAAACTTTTTAGAATTTGTTCCAATCAATAAAATACTAAAATGAGAGACGGAAGGTCTTAGTAATAATCCGGTCTGATCAGAATCATAAATATCACTAGTATGACATTATTAGGAAACTAGTAATGGCTTTTGGTTTAAAAACCAAGAGATAAGGGGTCTCATCATGAGCTAGCTGATTCATTTTCTGGTGATATTAATGATTGACATTACCATTCGGTCACCATGCTGGGTAATGATCTCTCATTTTATAGAATTTAAAAGTTGAAAGTGAATAAAGAAAACATAAATTTTGACTGAAGAATAGGAGGTCTCATCACGAGCCGGCCTAATCATGATCATCAGTGCTGTCTAGAATAACTTCATTTTTTATCACCAGGGTGATGGCGTTTGATTTAAAAATTAAAAGACAAGAGGTCTCATCATGAGCTGGCTTTCTTATTCTAGACAGTTCTCATGAATGATACTATCACATTGGGACACCATACCTAGATAGTAGTCTTCAGTCATAATTATTGTTTATAGAAAAGAAAAGCAAACAAAAAATTATTATGTTTATGGAACAGATTCTGGAAAGTTTTCGGAAAAGTAGATTTCTATATCTTATGTTGATGGTGCAGGTTATTTTTACTATGAAGTACTTGGTTTCGATCAGGATATTTTTAAGTTTATCCCTAACTAGATCTTTGTTTCAAAAGATGGAATATTTCTGAGTTATACTTATGAATATGAATAAAAATAATGGTTTTTATTTAGATAAAGAATTTTTTATTGTTTTTAATAAGTTTTAAGATTCTGTTTATATCATTTGTAAGTTGTATGAGCAGAGATAACTGGTTCGCCCAGGTCGTCACCATTTGTTCGCAGTTAGCAACAACCCCTTCATTTTTCATTAGGATGAAGGGGGATCAGAGCTCTTTTATGATTTACCTATTAAAAATTATAAAAGAGTGCCTTCAGAATCTTCGATTCTGAAGGAACTCTCAATTGTAGAAGAATCAAGTGACATATTAGAAGCTTATGGAAATATTTTCATAAACTTGATAATTAGTAGCTGTAAGTTTCATAAATTTTTATATAATCAATTCTATCATTAATTAATCTATCTGATTATATATGTTGATCTAAGAAACTTAAAGGGATAGTATGCTAATTGGGGTTCAACGAAAACACATTTTGAATTTGTTTTAAGCTGGTTATTGATAAGATATTATAAGTCCTTAAAATCCTAGAACTAGAGGTGAATTATTAAATTAAAAATTAAACCTAAAAGTTCACATTCCATATGTAACTTAATATGATATCATTATTTCGTAAAAATTGTGTATATATAGCTAGTGAAAAAGCAAATAAATGAGTATCATTTGGAAATCTTCATATGTCATAGTTTTATAGCTTAGTATCTTGTCAAATTCGATTTGGGATATTAATGGATGGGATTTTGTAAAGTTTTAAAACTATATTTATGAGATTTTATGTATATACATGGCTTAAATGTTAATTCGGATCATTAGTTAGTTGTTTTGCAAAAACATTAGGATTTACTGTTTTGACAGTATGTTGTCATGTCAATAAACGCTACCACCTTTCACGTATAATCTGGAGGAGATCATCAATTGACTGTTTTTATGAGGATACATGACCCATATGTCAAATAATTAACACCTGTTACTTGGATCACTGCGTTGGCATGCATATTTGGCTAACACCTTTCGTTTTAATTGACAGCTGTGAATGTATTAATGAATCGTATTAGCAGGATTTAATGTTGTATATGACTGATAACCATTCCATTTCGTAACGTTGTACGAGCTCATCATGCCAAACTATGTGTAATCAATGTCTCGATTTACGACTCATGAATTGAATGATCCCTGATATGTAGAATTGGTTAAGATTTACAATTAGTCATGGTTAGTCATGCATTTATCATAGCAAAATGCTGGTTGTAGTGTTCATCATCTCTAAATTCAGTTAAAATGGTAAAACTTGGAGCCCTCATCTCTGTCAGGCATGAAGCATGTGAGGATTTGACATTTCGCATCATGTCTTTTACCTGGGTGCCTATCCCTTCCCTCTTCACGACTCCATTCATTCCATTTTGTAATTAGGATAGTGGTGAGGAAGCCATGGCTCTGCTTAGTCATTTTGAAATATCAGGGTTAGAGCTTGTTGAAGCAGATGAGTAAGTTTGCCTGCTATTTGAAAAGGCTGGATGGGGTCAGTTCTTTACGTGCTTTAATGGCCATAACGTGGAGGTTACCAGACAGTTTGCTCTGAGTTTGAAAGAAAACGTAGCACAAATTGGGGATTTCAAGTTTATCATTAACAAAGACAAAATTGCAGAGGCTACGAAGCTCCCACAAACTGGAGAGAGATGGTTTAAAGGTGGGAAAGTGAATAAAAAGAAATGTCAATCCTTGTTGTTTCCTTTGTCAACCAGTGAAAAACTAAAGATTGGGGTTTCAGTCAGGTTTCTGAAGCCAGAATGGCAAGCATTCTACAAGATCTTGGTCAGGTATGTATCATGCGATGGATGATTTTCTCACCTACATTATTATCACCTATGACTATTGTTAGCATTAAAAGGCTGTAAACTTAATCTGCCGTTTTACCTATGGCAAAGTCTGAAAAAAATGTCGTGTTTGGTTCAAAGTTTCGATAATCCCGATGGAAGTCTATTTCATCATGGTTTAGTCAAAATTATAATATAGCATCAACTGTCTCTTAATGGTAAATCGTGGGATGAGTTTTTAATTGAATGTCGATTAGGGCCAACTCAATATTGGCCAAACCCTTCCCCAAAGACCCGTAGGAAATGAAAGGCTACTGTAAAATCCGAAGTTAGTAATATTCATGAGGTTGAATCAAAGGATGAAGAACTTCAGGAAGCCAATCCACCCATAAATACTGGTATCAGGGATGATGGGGTCGGGAATGTAGCCCCCTGTTACTTTGAAGCAACCTTGAACCAATCTCCATCTGACAAATGCTGTAGTACACTTGCAAAGACAGGGGACAAGTTAACCAAAGATGAAAATGTTAACGCTGTTGATTATAAAAAACCCTCTGAGTTGAATATTCCTCGAAAACATGGCGATGAGTCAATGCATAAACTAGAACAACTAGCACAGGTGTGCTGTGATAGAGGGGGTTTTGAATCAAAAAAATCTTGTGTTTGTTCGTATGAGAAGGGTTACTAGAAGCATGAATAATACACCTACGGCCTCTATTCCTATCACCACTCAACAAAGTACTCAGCTAGTGATTGTCCATCTTGAGGACGACGTTCCATCATTGGTTCCCAAAACTGCTCATATAGCAATGGCTCATATAGATGAACCTACTCTTATAAAGAATAATAGTGCAAAATTGGCTAAAGACATAACAGATTCAGGTAAGGCAGAAGTTGCTCCATCGTGTATGGACACCTATGGTTCAGGTCCCGAGCCATCTTTTATGAGTTTTCAATCACCTGGTCAAGACATAGATAATCTTGATTCTTCACAGGAAGTTGATTTGTGTCATGAAAAGGAGGAAGAAACTCTCCAACAGGTCTTGGACAGGGTATATGAGACTAAGATTATAGAATTAAAAAATGAAGTTAAACAGTGTCAAGATAATGTAGCTTTGATAGAGGTGGAAAATAAGACGTTCAGAGAAGAATTATTAAACTGGATTAATAGGTGGAAGGAAGTGAACATAAAAAAGAACCAATACAAAAAGGAGAAAAAATCAATGATAGCTACAAATCAACATTTACTTGAACAAGTAGAAAAGCAAAAGCTAGTGATCATCAGGCTCAAAGCCAAACTAGCCGAAGCTAGAAGAGTGGTTGATCTACAAAATAGAACCTGATGATTATTTCTATTTTTCAGTTACATGGTTTGTTTCTCTATCAACAGGTAATAAAATCGTTTTGTGCATGCCTGTAAAATCGCAGATTTTACAGGCTCACATATAAATTATGGTTTCTTTTGTTATTTATGTTATAATTGGTTTTTAATGAGATGCTTTTGTTTGTTTAAAACAAGTGGGAATGTCATCGCTATCCTCTACAGTTTCAGGACGTTTCGAATATTCTGGATTTAGTTGGAAGACGTGGATGTGTATTGAAGACTGGAATTTCGACACAGCCATGAATTTTCCAGTTCCTTTAAATCAGCAAATGTTTCGGGCTTGTTGTTTTTATTGTTATCTTCTAGTGACAAGTGTCTGATGAAAAGAGATTCGATACTCTTTGATAGTGATAGGACTCCTATAGTATTGCATATAGCATTTATGGGAAAACTGAATCGAAAGACTAGTAGTATTATATAAGCTAGTAATTTTTATGAGATAGAGGATGGAGTGATTGAAGAGAAACATATTGGAAATATTATTTTGATACTAGTTTTGTTCCTGGCTGAAGTTTGATCTTTGAAAATGGGATGTGACTGGAAATATCCAATTTGATATCGTGATTGGTATTATTTTGGATACTCTTTATATTTCAGTATATAATCTTCTATTTTTAACATTAATACAGTATACTTGGTTATGCTTGTGTTTATTAATCAGTATTACACTTTGTCAACACAATGTTGTATTTGAATTAGTATGTTATTGTACTTGAATTAATTAGTGTTTCTACTAAGAATTCAAGATATAATGATATATATATTCATGTATGTTTGATTTCATTTGTATTTTTGCAATGATTTCATACTGAACATTATCTCTTATTCAAATATCTAATGTTGGTTATTAGTTATTAATTAGTTAGACATTTCAGAAAATTTGAAGTAATTGTTTATTTCAGTTTCTCTGATCAGTTATTTTATAGCAGAATGATTTAGTGTGCATGGTTTAAATATTTTTGTTTAGATCTTACTCCTTATCTTTGTGCTCATCCTTATATTAATTAATAATTAATATAATATTCAAAATCGCTCTCAACTAAGATAGGATAGATAGGATATTCAAAATAGTTCAGTTATTATTATCCTAGTATAGTTTACATTTAACAGTTGTTAAATAGAATTTGTGCAATTTTTAGAATAATTTTAATAGTCTTTTATAGTTAAAAAATTAAATATAAAAATCTTTAAAAACCGAAGACTTTCCTTAAGAAAGCAATTGTAGGATAACTTAGGTAAATTTTAGGGTTTATTTAGACAGAAATAACATTAGGATATATTTTTACTGAATTTTATTTTTCTCGTTAAGAGAAAAATTCAGTTAGTAGCAGGAACTACTACATTTCGACCAAAAATCCGACGGCCGTATTGTCGGATTTTCGACACTTCCCTGTCGCATGTACGACACTATGTTTTTTTTTAAGCGTCGGAAACTTGTTGTCGGTTATCCGACATCTTTCGAAACCGTCGGTTAAGAGACAACTAAGCTTACCGTCGGTTAAATGTACACCGTCGGTTATCTGACATCTAATTCATATTAAACGACACCTACAGGACAGTGAAACCCGTCGCTTAACCGATAGCTGCAGGCCATTTCCGTCGCTTAACCGACATCTAAATCCGTCGCTTATTCGACATCGGTAGGCCATTTCCATCGCTTAACCGACATCTAAATCCGTCGCTTATCCGACACCGGCAAACCATTTCCGTTGCTTATCCGACACCAGCAGGCCATTTCCGTCGCTTAACCGACATCTAAATCCGTCGCTTATCCGACGGATACAGCTGTTTTTAAAAAAAAAATACAAATGTAAAATTTTGGAGACGGTCATATATTGGAAATCCATCTTTGATATTCATAGATCCATTCAGAAGGTTTGGAGACGGTCATATGGAAATCCATCTATGGATGACTACACCAATGAACCATACAACAAAACCCAACCAACTTGCTCAACGGTAAATCATATTAATAGGAAGTGGAATGTTTAAGATCACAAATCAAGTAGTATTTAGAGGTGTCACAATATTTAGAAGCCTCGTTCTTCTTTGAAGACTTTAATACTCAAATACTTAGGTGGTTGATTCTCCAAACCAATCTAGTGGTAAAGGATCAATTGCATCGCACTAGGATTACAACCGAGTGTTGTCAAGTTTGTCACAAGTCTCAAATGGTTAAGCATATATTTTAGATTTGTGAAGTTTCTAAAAACTTTTGAGCATGGGTTGTTGCTAAGAACCTTGTTTCTCCTCTACATTGGAAAGGTGTTGCATTTGGAAAAAAATGAACTATGTTGCAAGAATCTTCGATCTGACCTCTGTGGCCTGTCAATGTACCAAATTTGGTGTCCATGTATCTTGATTAATGTAATATAAGAAGCATTTAATATATATATATCCTCTAAATAAGCTTTAGTTGCAAAATCTTTTGAAAACCATAATAAAACTCTATAGAACAAGTCCAAAGGATGAGTGGTAACAGCTGATCAAAGTTCGAAAGAGAAAGAAATGAAGGTGGACAACCATTATTTTCCTCAGAAATTTGTATGGTGTGTATTGTTCATATCAAATTCGCAACTTTGTGTGCTTAACTGATAGGCTGGTTCTTAACCTAGGACAAGTGAAACAAACTGAAGGACAAGTGGGGCAAAGGTGACAAGTTCAAAAAAGAAAGAAACAACATAGGAAGTCATCTTGGTCTAAGAAACTAGTTGCCATGCATCATTCCCAGAAATTCTGCAACAAAGCTTCAACTTCAACTTGCTTATAAGTGTTAGGGTTTAGGGTTAATGGATTAATAAAACACAAATAACAGATGAAGTAAAAGTAGAAAAGAAACTGAAGGTGCTGGCCACAGATAACAAGCTCAGAATCAAAGTCCACTAATATTCGGTATATGAACAAAATGAATATCAAAGATTAGATTGCATAAACTTTGAAATACCTTCAAGCATATTCAGTAAACCAAAGCAATAAGATTAAAGCTAGATATTATAGTGGAATTTTGAATATGAACCAGAGATGCCTACCATGTGGAGAATATATGCTAAGATGAATTGGTGAAGAGGAAATCTTCTTTGTATGTCTAGCTACCCTATCAGTCTCACTCTGTATCTCTTTCCGCACTGCAGCTGCATGTCTCAGGTAAAATTCCAAACTTTTACATGTTAGGGCCAAACAATAAACAAATAATGCATGAGAAAATTCAGTGTTTTCCATGGATGGATTAGTGAAATTGCAAGCCATTACAAAGTATCTAAAACAAGGAACAGAAACAGCACAGAAACCAGTTTCAATGTCTATGCATATGCGGGAGATTTATGGCAATATGCACACAGTACAAACATGTAAATTTAGAACTCAGTGATGATTTAGAACTCCAATGGATAAAAATGTTTTAAAAAAAAAATACAAATGTAAAATTTTGTTCAATCCTATTTGTAGGATCAGTTCCATCCTATTTGCATCATCAGTCAATGGAATTATTTGAATAAGCCGTTGAAGAAGCATTAGTTTCAGCAGTACTAACCAATTCAGTAGTAGCACCAATGGCACCAGTTTAGGATGCAGTTGTTCTAGAGCCAGTAGCCATGGAAGAAGATAAGGCATAGGTGCAAGCAGTAGCATAGACAGAGGTGGCTGGAACAGTTCGTAATCGAGATTAAGATTCTTATGCTCATGCGTCATAGTCTAATACTTGTATCGAGTCCTCAGCTGGTAGAGATTCTGACCTTTGTTATCATGCTTATGACCTTCATGTTCGAGTTTATCTATAATAGAATAGGCACCAATCACAAAGAAAAGGATAGAGGCACTACCAATAGCTAAGATAGCAGCAGAAGTAAGGGTAGCTGGAGTAGAGACAGGGACGGATGCATCATATAATAAAGACCGATACCCAGTAACAGTTTGAAACCAAGTTATAGAGCTATAGCCTGTTCAAGAGCCAGTAGCAGAGGTTCAAAAGCCGGGGCAACAAAAACAGAGGAATTGGATCTGTATGTATAGTGATCTATTTTTGCTGAAGAACATGGAAAGCCTAGTAAAAGAAATGAACTCAAGCAGGGAGGTTAACTTATCTATTAAAGAGCATGTACTTACAAGTGCAATTGATATGGTGGAATGCCTGAGAACGGATCCTAGTAAATTCATTTTGCTTAAGTTTTATTTGGGGAACACTGAGGACTCATTGATGTTGAACCAATCCAACAAGTTCTGGGAATTTCTTGGAGACAATGGTAACTTTTTTCCTTTAATTGATGCTTTGGATGGATGCCATAATGATTCATTGAATACGAAGGTGCTACAGCAGTTTGTTAATCTTTTAACAGGTGATATGAGTTATATTAACTTGAAACACACCTTGCAAGAAAAGTTCTTATTGATGGATTCATCTTCTTTGGCTTCATGGCTGGAAAAAATGCTGCTAGGATATACTGCTCAATCAGCTGTAGGTAATTTTCCAACAGGAGTCTCTAATTCAGTAAGAGATTCAGCTATTGCTTTCATCAATGCTCTGGTGTCACCTTCATCTGATTCAAAATCAAGAGAACTTTGTGATCACATTCTTGATGCATTCCACCATATACAGTCTCAAACTACTAGAACAGCCTCAAACTACTAGATTTTGTTCACTTTATACATGTTACAGTCTGCAAACAATACTGTACAACCCTAACAACAAGAATAGGAAAAAATATTGAATATCTTAACTAATAGAACTGGATGCAAGCTGTTGAGAAGCATTGTCAATGAAAGTAAAGTTGCTAGCTTAGATACTGCATGCATAACCTCCTCGCTATTCATAAAAGCCACTGGAAATCTATTTTTGGTGCAGCAAATAATGACCATACAAAGGATGCCTATCATTAGTGAGGTCGAGGTTTCCACCATTACCAAAAAAATTTCAGCCTTTGGGCATCCAGCTCCAAGTTCATTCGATACCCTTACACTACAACATAACAAACCGAATACAGAGATAGATAGTCATACTTTGGTTTTTGGGCATGACTTAAATGATTTTATTCAGTTCAATGAGACTATCATGGGGAAGAATTAGAACTATACAACATACTTTACAACACCATTGAATCCAAGGGCTATCATCAGTTCCCATCCGTTCAAATTCATACTGTAGAGCCATAATGGCTGCTAGTAAGATAGCTATTGTAATATGTTGCATATATGTAGTAATGAAGGATATTAGATATATAATATGATTTTGCAAATTACCATACCAAATAGAGATTGAGTCTACTGCAATTTCTGGATTTTTTAGGTGCCCAACTAGAATGATCAATATTATCATATACCAGAACTCGAAGCTGCTAAATTAAGAACACACAATCAGGACAAGAAATTTTGCTTAGATTTGAATAAATGACACAACTAAACCAGAGAGCATAACTACAAATTATTTAAGAAAACAAACCATAGAATCACAACAGAACCCAAGGAAGGCATTGCTTGTGGGTCTAGAGAAGGCATTCCTGTCATTTGATGTTCTTGTCATAGATGAACCCAGCACCCTTGGTGAACAGCCTGGAGAATTGTTTGCTATCCTAAGGGGTTTGCTTTTATATGGTAGCTAGTTGCAGGCATAGGTGTGTTGGCAGGCCTGTGTAAAGGCATTCAATAGCAGATCAGATAAAATAACTTGATTAATGTCCAACAAATTACCAAAAGGCGGATTAACAGGACAAAGAAATGCATTCAGTGATACATCATGTTTAAGTTCATAAGAGTTGCAAAAGATGAATTTTGGGCATCATTCTAAGGCAGTCTCCACAACAGCAGGCACAAACACCCCTATTTTCTAAATCTGGGCTGAATTTGAAGGTTAAATTCCAATTCTAGGCATAAGCAGCAACGATAAGAACCCTCGTTCTCAGTTATAACTTAGAATCTGTTTAGGGCAATTCTGGGTGCATTGTATGCCCTAAAACAACAATACACAGATCTGATATTATCTTTTGAAGTAAAAATTGTGCCTAAAAGGGTGAAACAGCAGTAAAACAACCTAAACTTCAATTCTGGGTGCATTTAAACCATCATACTGCAGCCATATTCTATGATCTAGAGGTGAACAGCAGTCATAAAAGCCCTGAAAATGATTGTTTGGAGCCTTGAGCAGACCTATAGCAGCGTTTGGAAACAGCAGTGATCCAACTTGAGGAAGCAATCCATTATGTTAAGCCTCCAGCTGGAATATCAGCACTTATTGATGAAACACCAAGGAGCCTTGTGTGGCTAAATCAAAAGGAAACTATCCCTCTTTGAGGAAAAGAAACTTGATGATCCCTTTAAGAAGGGACAGAAAACCAGCACAGAATGGAGCAATAGGAAACACAAAGTATGGTGGAAATCTCCCTTGGAATTGCATCCTAGAAATCAGAAGAAAGCATCGAAGCAAGCTCTCACCAATATTTAGGGACAAGAATTAGAATGTGACTCCAAACTAGATGGGAAGATCACTTGTATGAGCATACAAAATTGAAAAACCACCAACTAATGAGGATGAGTTGAAAAAACTCAGTGCCATGAGAGAACAGTTGTTTGCCTCCAAAGAGAGGTTGAGCATGGAATGTGTCTTGCAATGGTGTTTTTTCTCCAGAGAGAATTGGAGCATGGAATGCAACTACCACCATT
>LPNX010504455.1:70901-107643 GCA_001517045.1 Pseudotsuga menziesii | reverse complement strand
TAAGAATCATCTTTTGAAGTGTACAAATCATAAGCTTGGCTTTGGCGTACATCTAAAGACGCTGTCCATAACAGGTAACCAACAAAAATTAGTGTATGGCAGTTTCCTACTTCACTGTCAACCCAGACATATCCATACAAAGTGGCCACCAGAAATTGCCAAGAAATATCCAGTTAAGAGTTACCAACTTCCCAGTTAAGAGTACAACACCAAGATACCACTTTGAGTTACCAACGCCTTGTTCACAATTGCTGGTCTCCAACATATTGCCCTACTATAATACAAAAGATAAAGGTTTCTAGTAAAAATAACCAAAGTAGCACAAGTTGCCCATTATTGACACCAAAATAGTGTTCAGTTGAAATCTTTGAAATTAGCATATTTCTTTCATACCAAAAGAAATTAACAATAAAATCAAATCCAATTGCTTGTAACAAATCCAACACCATACAATTGTTTAGAGACAAAACCATTGCAATCATCACATGTTTCATAGGATTTTGTACAAAGTCTAAGTTTACAAAAGGAGATTGAAATATTCCAGTCACTAGAAAAATTAAACTTAGTTGACTCTGAAGATTAGCTGGCATCATCTCACAAATTTTCACGAAGTGATAGAACAGCAAGTATTGTTTTTATAGGTTAGTCAAGTCTAGACTAAGCAATGGCAAGGCCATTACACTACCAAAAACTGCCATTAGTAGAACCAATAGCCATGTAGGGAAATTCTTTGATCCTCCATGCTTCAGTCCTTTTTGTACTGTCTCTTTGTCATTGTGTCTGATCCCCTGTGATTGCTCCTGACCAACAGTTGTAAAAGATTTTGCATCCCCATTATTTGATGTCGATTCAGACTTCATGTTTTCAGCTTTTTGTTGTTCAGAATACTTCTCCACATACTCTGGAAACATTTTTTGAAATATTGAACTGCATAAAATAAACAGATGCCATCAAAATAAATCACATAATGCAAAAATCCAGTCTTCTCTAACAATAAATTAACATCCAAAATAGTAAATACAACTGAACTCAGACTCTTATAAACAGAAATCTCTAAAACCACATGATAATCACTTAAGACACCAAATATATGCGTTCAACAGTAACCCTAAGATATTAAAACTCCCAATAGACCAATTTGTTTCTAACACCTTGCAGGGTAATTCTCAGGGACTTCCTAGAATTCATCGATGTTTCTCACTGCAAACCTTAAGCATTAATTATAGTATCTGACCCGATAGGGATATAGAATGAGGCCTGCAATAGAGCTAGACAGCCCCAATAATCTTCCCTAACACATCCTACCTGATGCTCATAGCACTCAGCCACTAAAGATAGCCCACAAGAATCAACTAACCCCGAATATATCCATATACAATGATCATATGCCAATGTGTGTAATAAATACTGACTATAATAGTCTCTTATATATACTAATTGTCGCTCAATACTCATGCAGGCCCAGCTCTAGGATGTGCCTTACTTAATATTTGACGCATTATATTGGCTCTACTGCCATACCATAACATCCATTAGGATCATGACTCCTAACAGATTCAAGTACAATATTTTATTATAATCAGAATATTACTCCCAAAGAGACCATAATTTTATTTGCTTCAAAAAATGAAACTAACAGGATCAACAATGGATTCATATCTATCATGAAGAATCAACCAGTCCAAAGGTGGAGAAGCATACAGCAGAATTGCATTCACTGATTTCAACCAGTCAAATTCGCCAACTTAGGTCCATTTCTGATAGCACTGAATCGAGTTGAAAATTTTGGCATCAGCAAAAAATCAGCAAGGGTCCCGACTACAACTTCTTGGTAACATCAGCAACAATTTTCTTTGGAAAACAATTCATCCCACCCATGACCCTGTATGTAAGAGTGAGATTGATGGTATATTGCCATCCCTCATCAACAATTGTCTCATGAAAATCTCAATCCACAATTGAATCGCAAAGAGCAAACATGTGACAACTGGGGTTTGACATTCTCCTCTCAACCACACACAGTACACCCAATTCGACAAACAAGACAATGTATTTGAACATGAAAATGAATCGCTTGCTTATGGCTAGTAAAAAATGAGAAACTGAAGACAATACATACTGGTATATTTCTGTCTTGATTTTGCAGACGACAAATCTACCTCTAATTCAGTTGTCTTCGGGGCCAGAGAAGAATACAAAGATGAACAAAAGGGAAATTTGCTTGTTCAAAAGACTTAGGAGTAGCATCCGTCTTTGCAATAGCAGATGCAGCACTGCTCTTTCCAGAAAATGAAAATGGAACTAAATTCATACCATTTGTCTCGGAGATAGAACCACCAAATAATGGGAAGCCCACAGAAGTTGCAACAGCAGTGGTTGATGTAGAGAACATACTGCCTGAACTGGAGAAAGTGGGTGAACTCCCTGCTGACATGCACAAGTGGTTACTAGAATATAAATACATGGTAAAGCTTCAAATAGAAAATAAACATGCAAAGTGAATCTCCAGTGCTATTCAACCCTTAAACAAATTGCCATGTCTCCAAATAAAACACTTTTATGGATAGATTTGACAGTTTCTTGTTAAGTTAAGGCTGGGGTAACCCAGGGCTTTGAAGCAGAGAGCACTATTACAGAATGGGCCATCTTCAGTCAACATTAACTCCTGTGAAACAAAGCAAGAAGAAAACCCAGATTTGCACAATACCATCAAAAACCAATATTAACAATTAGTCACCATAGGAAAACAAAGGATAAGAACAGAATGAATCTCTTATACCCTTGCATCTAAAATATGAACAGCAACATAGTATTGAGAAGCCTTTGTCTCTGTGATAGCTTTCAATCTGTCAGGAAATCTTGGAGGTGGAAGGTGCACATGAACATTACTGTCAGGCTTCAATAGCTTAATATCTTCAAAATTGTCTCTGTACTGTCGGATATACAAATCACATCCAAGTCTATTTTCTATGACTAATTTCTCAGAATCATCAACTTCTAGAACAGATGCATTCTGATTCAATACATGTCTGCCATATTCATTAATATCCTGTTTTTCGTTGGGAGGAGTAAAAAATCAATAGTATAAATTAGTGCAACTATATGAAAATCATATGAAACAGCTTCAAGAAAACACTTGGACATTAACTAGGAAGAAAGTATATTATCTCAAATAGAAACCTTTTCAAACTGCATTGCCATACGGGCCTGCTGTTCATGATCTACTTGTTTTCTCCAAGCAAGTATTGATCAAGCCCTAACATGAGGGGTCACCACATGAATGATTGAAATTAAATAATAATATCAAGATCGACATATAATGACTGCTCATGCTGGGAAAATGATCAAGACATAACACAAGGGGTTATCACATGAACGAATAAGATTAAATCATACCAACAAGATTGACAGGTTATGATCATTTGGAAGAGTTCCAGGTTATGAACTAGCAACTTATGCATGCATAATCCAATGAAATAAATTGAATGTTCAGTCACTCTAAAGGATCCAACAGAGGAATAAATCACTATTGTCACAAATTGGAGACCAATATTCTTGCACATGGTCCAAAAAGGGCACCGCTATAGTCTATTGTGGTGGCATTTTCAATTCCCTTAGGGGGGGAGGTCTCACCCAAAGCACAACCAAGATCGACATAAAACCTTATACATATATGAATGTTAGAATCTAGAATGCATTAGGATGGCACAAATATAATGTTTGAATTTGGAGTAACTAGCGATCCATTCATTCATTCCCTCAAGAGGCTAGAATGTAGGAACCATGGAGAAGAGTATTGCAGGAACCGTGGAGAAGAGTAGTGATTATGGCACCACCATGAGAATAATTTGGCTTACAATTGAGAATCCTTGGAATCCAAGCAGTGATATTCCTGGCCAACCTATGTTAGATCAATAAAATGGAATTGGGATAACATGAGGGACTACCTGTAAAGAAGGGAATACCCTTCATATTGTTGTGCTAGATGAGGGGGTAGAGTGATAGTTGAATTGGTATAGTTGAAAAGAGAATTTTTAGCACTACTGAGTTTATGCGTTATGGGATGAGCATGAGGAAATAGAGCTCGACCTTAAGGAATTCACCCTTGTGTGTTGATAGTCTCATATTTTGGGTGGACTTTGTCATAGAGAGAATATGTGTAACAAATATTCCATGGCTGGGAGGAGCGCATTTGGTTTGTATCCAGTTGGAGGATTATTTTATCATAAAGATAAATACACTAAAATGTGATGAAATGCTATTTTCTAGTAAAAACAGAAAGAAAATAGAAGGGAATTGACAAGCAATAACATCAAAAATCCCTACAATTCAAAGATCCCTCTCTAATTTCAACCATTTCAGCCAAATTCTACCACCATTTGTACCCGACCACGACTATCTGTTATTTTTGTAGTAAAGCCCACTAGACCCAAAATGGCATTAACGAGCTAGCTAGCTTGCAATGCACAAGGGTAATACAAACACAGGGCAGTGAAATATAAAGTGCATAAATGTACCGGTTCTAGTATTTAATACCTCGTGATCGAAGTCCACTTAATGATGGACCCATCCCACTCTATATTGTCCCCAAATTCAGAAGGATATCGACCTTGATGTGCTTACTCGCGGCACCTGACCTCAACGTAGACCACAAGCGCATTTTCGCCACTCTTCTTGCTAATGCCTTAGCGGGACACAAATACCATCGAATGTACAAATATTCACCAAATAGAACTCCACACACAGACTTTCTGCAGTTATTTAGCAATTTCATGTTTTACAATCACCAGCAGGTCTGATATCCACGGCCGATGGTCTCTGAAGACCTAAATCTCGCTCTGGTGCAGCGATTGTGGACGAATGAGAAGCCGATGTGGATCGATATGGCGCCCCATTTCGAGGACAAGTCGGGGTTTCAAGTTTGCAGAGGCAAGAAAGACCCGAGAAAAATCACGGGACAGAAAGGCCGTTGTACCATTTTATTTTTATTTTTATTTTTTAATCTAAAGGCACCGTCGCTTAAGCGACGCCTACTATTTGTTAGAGGATTTCAACAAAGTTTGTTGTGCATAAGGGTGTACCATTTTATTTATTTATTTATTTTTATCTAAAGGCTCCATCGCTTAAGCGGCACTTACTACTAATGCGTCGTCGCTTATCCGATGGTTATGAGAATATTCGTCGCTTAAGCGACGCTTATGGCCACATTTTCAAATAAAAAAAATTATCTTTGTGATTTTTGGTAGGTTTAAGAAAAGAAATCCATGCACCGTTGGATTTTTTCGTCGGATTTTGGATCGAAATGTAGTAGTGAGGACCATAACCTACGAGATTTTGCTATTCCAAACACACCTGAAGCTGCTTTAAGCTGATTGTGTGGGCATAATCTCCTTGTTGGCCAAGGTCAGAAAATTAGGCCAACAGGTACTCAGCAAAGCTGTATAATGTGGAAGAACTCGATCATAGGTTGCACAAACCAGTAAGTGTACCGAGAATGGCCAACATGCAAAGTCAAAATAAATGAAGAATGGCTGACTCAGGCTTCAACTTCCTTCAAACAAGAGAATAACGGCGTATGGTGACTGAATGAAGGTAGCATAGACTCGATATACAAACTGGGACATCTCTGCGACACATGAGGCATCGACAGAGGCTCCATAGGGACTAGAAGCTTAACCAGTTGGTGGAGATAAACTCAGATAAATGAGTACAGCTTCTAAAGTCAAACTATAACCCAACCAATGGATGTGATATACAGTGCTCTGTTCGAAGGCGACACGACTCGACAGCTGCCATAGATAACATCTTTCCTTGTCTAGCTTTTTGGTTTTTTAATTGTTTTGGACTTTTTATGTTATTTAAAAAGATTGAAAAAGAATAAAATGGCTTTATAGTTACAGACTAGGAGGAGACAAGTGACATAAGGGAAAAAAAACTAGTTCCAAATAGTGGAACATACCTATGCTCAATGCAAGGATACATGTGTAGGATATCGACACTCGGGGGAAAAATCTCCTCCTGGTAAAAAGGGAAACAAGATGTGAAGGATATAAAAAAATGGCTCTGCATGGCTAGACATGAGACAAGCTCGAGCTATATGGATGAAACACAATGTCAGGGGAGCTGGCATAAAGCTCAATAAGGTAGACAAAGATCATGATAATGCATTCACAACTTGATATGAGGGAGTCTTGAGGGAAATAAGCCAACAAAAGATCAAGAGGAGTATGAGGCTCTTGCGAAATGTCATGGAAATAATATACAATGGACTCCCACACCCTAAAGGAGAAAATGTCAGCATGGGCACCAAATGCAAATAAGGCTCTAACTAGGGTACCCATGTAAGGTAAAGCTCTACCACTCATATCAGGCCACTTCTAAAGCAACAAGAGGGTTTCGTGACATAATAGAGTGGGTTTGTACCTAAGGTTATTATGAAATGGTCATAAGGTCATGAAAAATGTGAACGGTGATGAAAGCTAACCTATATGCCAGTTTAAACATGATACTTGAGATCGGCATGAATGGGTCAATCCAATGGCTGAAACGACACTGAAAAAGGTCCTCTACATCATGAATTATGTCAAAAACAGTCCAAGATGGTTAGAAAATGTCAAAACTATAGGAAAGGGGGTAAAAATTTTCAAATATTTGAAAATTTTCTATAAATAGTAAACAATTCAAAATATTATAAAACATTTGAAACTTTTACCCATTTGAGCTCAGATTTTCCACAGCAAATTCCAAGAGATCCAGCCAGCAGAATCCACTACCATTTCTTCCAGGTATTTACTCATGCTCTTCTCTTTCATTTTGATGCAATTTTTGTGAAATTCCATAGTAAATTAAGCTTTCTAGGCCAAACTAAAATAGGTGCTGCAGCCCATGTAGAAATTGAGGGTTTTTCCGTGTATAGGGCTAGATATACGCGGAAAATGCCCCCAAACCCTCGTACATACGTGGTTGTTTTGAAAACAGCCGCGTATGAGGTCGTGCATAAGGTTTTCTAAGTGATCTAATGGGAAAATTTGCAATTTCTTGTGCAGGATGGTCCTAGAGTGGAGAGATATTTAACATGGTGAGGTAGAGGAAGTAGTAAGGGCCAATCTAATGGCTCAACAAGCTCTACGTGCATGTGGACTCTACAAGTTTTGGTGTCTTGGTGGTTTGAGGGCCAAACCAAGACTATTACAGATGTTGGTGGATTACTGGGATCCAGACTCGGAGTCCTTCCAGATAGATGGGATGTCCCTCACTATAGAGGTGGAGGACATATACTTCATTACTGGGCTTTCTAGATGAGGGGAAGTGGTTAACCTTCGTTCCCGTGGTGGGCCAGGAGGTGGCCTAACTATCAACGAGTACATTGCGATGTACTGCTATCCATACACAGAGAAGGTGGGGAGTCAAGTCCCTACCAATGCTATACAGGTGCTGGGTCTAAAGGCCATATTATTGACATTGGGTAGGATAGCAGGCTTGGCATCACTCCACCAGGCCTCACGTCCTTTGATGTTCTATACAGTGGAGTGCATGAGACCCACGATTTATGACTAGAGCACTACACTACTGAGCAACATGAAACATCAGCTCAGTGAGTGTAAGGTAGGCAGAGTGCGGAACTTTGGGTTCAGCAGTATACTGAGCATGTTTTTCTTCAAGCGTGTTCCAGGGTTGAGCCCCAGAGTGGATGTTCCTCTTCACAGGGTTCGAGATCCAGCCCAACGGCGTTGGGTAGATGTGATGCACAGACTGGGAGGTGGTAGGGTGGCCAACCCCTATCCAGCTGAGTTCTTTTCGTGGTGGTGACGACAGATAGTTGCCATCGATGACTACCCCTATGCAGGGATAAATTTCTGGGGGGACCCGGACATGTCGCTACCACCAAGATCAGCATATGGCGACATAGGTAACGAATCTTGACCCTCTCTTTTTTAAATTTTTTGAGTTTTTTTTTTGTGTTTTCTTGATTATATGGAATCAAAAAGACATATTTTTGCGTGACAATACATAGTGACATCTTCCATTTTTCTGTAGATGTGGGACCATAGTGGCTGGAAGGCTTCCCTCGTCAAAGACAGAGGGGAAGAGGAGATGATATCACGGGTGTGGATGCGAAGCGAACGCTCCAAAGCATTCATACCAATTTCATCCGGCTGACACATAGGGTCCCCATGGCGCAAGTCGAGGACTTGCTTGAGGTGATGCAGCGCTAGGTGGTGGGTGTACCATGAGCATGGGTGCGATTGTTTTGACGGCTAGCTAGAGCCATAGTGACCTTCCATGATCACAACCCTCCTCCTCCTCCATAGGATTAGACACCTGGGAATGTATACATTTTGTACTACCGTGTATTATATGTTGGTGGCTCGAGAGCCCCAATTTTGTATCATGACACTATGTATTATCACATTTTTGAGTTTTATATAAAAAAAATTATGGTGATCGGTTTATTTATTTACATGTGTAAAAATTGTGTTTGTGATGAATTTACTGTGAATGAAACAAATGCCAGTCTAACACGTAGTTAGCATATGAGTCAGCAACTTGATTATTAATTCTTGAAATGTGTATATATGTTATATTGTCAAATTGCCGTTCTAACAATCTCACACGTAAGAATATTCTCAATAAAGTCGGATCACTAACATGGTACAAACCATTAAGTTGTGAAACTACTAACTCCAAATCAAGACGTACCTCAAGAGAGAGAATTCCATGTGAAATGGCATCCCATAGAAGCTCAATAACGGGACTATATTCAACAACATTGTTGGAAGATGGCTGCAGACATATGCCTCCTGAAGATAGTACCTGACCCATAGGAGTATAAATCCCCCAAGCAGCAGAGGCTGAGTGTTGAGTGTGATAGCTCGCACCATCCGCGAATCCTATGTAGGTGGAAGATTCCATTGACATATGCCAAAAGAAATGGAAACTGATCACAAACCCAATCACGATAATAAAAAGACCTAACTATGCAAAACTGTACACTAATATACAATAAGCAACCTCGGCTGAAAATTATGCATAGTATTTCTTGAGATAGAGCCCATTTCTAGGCTCCACCAAGGTCGTTCCTTCGTAATCTACTAGCTCATGAGCACCCTTCTCTAACACACGTTTGACCACGTAAGGGCCCTGCCACATAGGATTAAATTTCCCTACCCCCAAGGGTTCTTTCGGTTGATCCCACAAAAGGACAAAGTCTCCTTCACTAAAACTCCTTGGATGGATAGACTTATTGTACTGGACCTTTACATGACGTTTATTGACTTCTAGAGCCACCAAGGCATCCCGACGCTGCTCATCAAGTTGCTCAAGGTCGACCAAATGCTCCTCCAATGGTGAAGTGTCTAGTAAGAGTTCTACAGCTAGTTTCAAAGAAGGAATCTTGCATTCAACTGGAAATATCTACTCCACTCCATGTACAAGTTGATATGGAGAAAAACCAGTGGCAGTCTTAACAGCGGTTCTATATGCCCACAAAGTAGGGTATAACATGATGTGCCAATTATTCTTACTTTGTGCGATGGTTCGTTGGAGAATGGATTTGAGTGATTTATTCACTACTTCCACCTGTCCATTCGCTTGAGGGTAATAAGAAGATGAATGCTCTTGCTTATACCCTAACTTTAATGCCAACTCTTCCATCAGACGGTTCAAAAAGTGTGAACCATGGTCAGTGGCAAGCTCTTTCAAAATCTCGAACCGAGTAATGATTTGGTTGAAGATGAAGTGAGTGGCTGTATCACCGTTGAATTTTATTATAGGCATAGCCTCAGCCCATTTCATGAAGTAATCAATAGCCACTATAATATGATGGTTCCCCCCATCCGAAGCTGGGTTGCAATCCATAAAATTGAGCCCCCACTTAGTGAAGGGACCGATAGTGATAATAGGATTTAACGGGGTAAGTTTTGAGTGCATATTACATGCAAACACCTGGAAAGGGTGGCACCTATTGACCGCATTAACACAATCCTTAAAGATCAATGGACAGAAATAACCCACTCTTAAGATCTTTTGAGCTGTAGAAATCCCCGATAAATGACCACCACAAACCCCTCCGTGGCAATCATTCAACACTACCTCAGCCTCTTCATGAGTTAAACAACGTCGTAAAATGGAAGCTACCCCACAGCAGTACAAAGTGTTATCCACTATGATGTAGTTCTTAGAGACGTGACGTAATCGCCGTCGTTCATCTCGCAAGAGGTGAGTAGGGGTCTTCAATGTTTGTAAATATATTATGATATCCCCATACCATGGGTCTAAAGTTGAGATTAAGAAGATGTGTTCATCCACAAACGTATCTTCATAAATCAACTCCTCGGCCTCACTCGGGAAATCCGATATAAGCTCTACAAAAATTAAAGACTTCTTCGACTTTGCTGAAACAAATTCAAGATCGAATTCTTGCATAATGACAATCCATTTATTATATTTTCCCCCAATCATCCGTCGAGTGAGGATGAATTGAAACGGATTGACATGGGCTACAACCAAGGTCTGGCGAAGGATAATATAATGTCTCAACCACTGAACCGCATGTACAGTAGCTAAGGCAAGCTTCTCGACATGAGAATAACAAATCTCTGTGTCAATAAGGTTCTGGCTCAGATAATATATGACATGCTCTTGGAGCTCCTCATCCTCTTGAAACAAAACCATACCAATCGTCTCCATGGACGTAGCCACATAAAGTAGGAAATCACGGCTATAGTCCAGGGGATTAATCACCAGGGCTGATGCTAGGGCCCACTTAAGTGCATCAAAGGACTCCTGGGCTCGCTCATCCCAATAAAAGGGGGTGTCCTTCTTCAAGAGACGCATGAATCCTCTAGTCAAATTGGCAAAGTTGACAACAAATCTTCGTAAGAAGTTTGCAATGCCTTGAAAACATTGAAGATGACAAATATTCTTCGAGGGAGACAACTGAAGTATTGCCTTAACCTTCAAAGGGTCAACTCTTATACCCTCTTTAGACACAATGAATCCCAACAAACGACCTGACTTCACAAAAAAGATGCACTTATGAGGATTTAATCTAACCGAATAGTGGCAGCATATTTCGAATACCAATCTCAAGTGATAGGGATGACGCATTCTCAGACAAGAATGAGCAGCAAGGTCATCCAAAAATACTTTGATAATTCAAGGTCATTTCCCACTGAAATGTAGCTCCAGCGTTTTTAAGGCCGAAAGGAATTTTCCGATATGCAAACATTACCTAAGGAAAAATAAATGCAGTCTTATGTTGGTCCTCAGGTTTAATCTGTATCTGATTATATCTGGAAAATACATCCATGAAGGAAAAGACCTCACTACTGGCACACTCATCCAAAATATGATCAATAAATGGTGTGGGGAAATTGTCCTTAGGATAGGCACGATTCAAATCATGAAAATTAGTACATATGAAGATCGCTCCTTGCTTCTTATCCACCGGAATGGGGTTTGAAACCCACTCTATCAAGGGAATGGGATAGATGAAACCGGATTTCAACAGCTTCTCTATCTCTACCTTAATCGTGGGTGCTTTCCTAGGATTCACCACACGTAAACGTTGTCGAATAGGCTTAGCATTGGAGTAAGTCTTAATCTCGTGCTTGACAATACAAGGGTCAATACCTGGAATATCATCATAATACCAAGCAAAAATATCACAGAATTCCTTAAATAGCTTGGTGTATTCTAGAATCTTAGCATGGAAACATTCCGCCCCAATATAGACATTCTCTATTGTGCCAAGATCGCAAGAGATGTTAATAGGAATCGTTGAATATATGTTAGCCATGTTTCCATCAACCATCTGACCAGGAGAGCTTAATGGAACCATAGGACTACCAACTCTCTGACTAAGAATCACCCTAAAATCCTCATGCTCCAAGTGGTCAATCCCGGGAAGAAAGTATGATCTATGATGGAGTTCTTCCCATGGTGGCTCAATTCCCAATATAGCCTCAATAATTGCTTCATCTGAAGGGAAAACTGTATCAAGGCAGTCGTGCGCATGAGAAGACTTTACTGCCCATGTCGGCAGCACATAAGGGTCCTCCTCCTACGTCCATGAAGAGGAAGGAATAGGCTCTGCAACACACTTGAGATTATCTTGGTAAGCTATCATAGTTGTAGGAAATGGCATGTCTGTCACGATGGGCTCACTCAGAGTACTTGGTGTAGGAAGAATCCAAGGATCTTCCATATGACTCGTGCAAAAAGACACCAATATCATAGATGTCGAAGCCTCATCGGAACTAGATCCTATCATAAGGATCAATGTAGGACAACTAAAGCTTCCCATGAGGGATGGATACATGCCTACACCCACACTCCCAGTAGCCGGCTGAGAGTGTTCAATGATAGGGATTGAAGCTCCCGAAGATGCAGTAACAGATGGATTCTTGAATGTCGTTTGATCAATCGTTATGATCTTCCCGTTATGTGGAAAGCATACAGCGTGGAATAGGGAAGAAGCAATGGCTTGCATACTATACATCCAGTTCCTACCCAGCAAGATATTGTAGTCAAGGGGCGCATCAACCACCTCGACCTCTATCGCAACGGTCTTCCCTCCCAAACGAACTTTAAGGGAAGGAAGGATGTTGTATAGCCTAAAGGATCTCCCATCAAACAAAGTTAACATGGTCTTTGATTTAGAGAGCTCAGGGGAACCCAGACCCTTCCAACATGATAAAGACATCACAAAAGCAACAATGCCTTCGTCAATCATAGTGCACTTGAAGGTCATATTAAGATATTCTATGTGAATCAAAAGAGACACATAGTAGGGAAAGTGAGGCTAAAGTCTTGCAGTTTCAAATTTAATCATGAAGGAAGAATCATCATCGTTCACACCAAGGGAAGAAAGCAATGCCTTCCTTTGTGAAGGACAACTCTGAAGCACTTCCAATGCAGACATCGCACAAGGAGTGTGGCCCAAATCCTCGACAACTGAATAGTTTTGGGTGGCTCGAGCATTTGGATTGTGCCCCGAACACTTAAGGACTCCCTTAGGAATGTGAGGTGCACTCTTAGGTTTATCCATAGGTTTCTCAATACGCAAAGGGGACCCTGGTGGATCAAGCTCTTTACCTGGGATGGTTTGTGATGAACCATAGTCTTTCGCGTAGGTCACAACTTTCACAGCATGAACCATGTTAATGCAACCACGACCACTACCCTCCGGCATATCTTGGTCACCACCAGACTGGTCATGGGACCTCGAGTTCATATTTTGATTATGCGGTAAAGGGTTAGTTAGCACAGCTGGGCCCTGTGCCAAGAACCTTGAGGCTTCCTCAATACGAGGGCACAAGTAAGTGAGGTGATCGTCCTTACATAACTTGCAAGGGAAATTAACCTTACGTTTAGCTTTCTTTTCCTCCCCAGCATTGTGGCCATTCTTTTCATTAATATTAGTATCCTCATTCTTATTTCCACCCTTATGATTATTTTTACCCTTTTTTCTATTCCGTCCGGGCTGCTGGTTACCCTTCTGGTCTGACGATTGCACTGAAAGTACACTCGCCATTTGGGTGGGTTGAGACGAAGCTGTAGCTTGTACCGAAGTAGATTGGTTGATTGACAATTGACTAACTTGTTTTGCAACCGAATCCATAGGTTTCACACTTGCACAACCCATAATGCCATCGGCATGTGGTCCAGGTTTGACTTTAGGGTCGAAACTGGAACGTGGAGCATTGGGAATAATCTCATATAACAAACCAGACTGAGCATAGATCAAGTCCAGTTCCTGTGCCCTAAAAATCACTTGTTCCTCATTCCGCACTCCAAATGTAGAAACATCCTTCGCTATATATGGCAATAACGATTTGAGGAACCATTCGAGGAGGAACTCCGACAGTATAAAGGCTTTAATTAACCTCTTCCGTCTACGCCACTCTTGAATATGATCCGAGATATGTGTGGCTTTATCTTGCTGAAATGTTGACAAGAGTTTAGTACCGACATCATAACGCATTGACAGCTGGAAGTGGTTAAGAAAATTCATCACAAGGTCGTCGAACAAAGCGAATGCTCCCCTAGGTAGCTCTATGTACCATTTAATGGCAGGCCCTGTAAGGGCGCGTTGAAATAGCCGTAAACAGATGGAATCCTGATATAAGAAATTCAAATAGCACCATAGGTGAAAAGTAGTAACGTGTTCACTCGGATCCTCTCCTGGTTTGCCCTCGAACTTACGTATGTCCGAGGGAATCTTAGTAGGGATAGCCGGGCAAGCCGGGTCACGAGCTACAGGATCGTTTGTCAATCTCAACAAGTTAGGAATATTGAGCATTGTGAGGAAAGGGAGCCTAGGATGATGAAGTCGATGGAGCGCTCCCTGATTCATATAGGTCTGATTACTACCATGGCCTTGGCCATAGTGCCCTCCTCCCGTATGACCCGTATAGGGTGGCGTGGAAGCACCATAGTGTGGTGGACCTTGACTAGTAGGAGCTACGAAACTGTAATTAGGAGAGTAAGCAGGTTGTTGATACACACCCCCATAAGGTGAAGAACCCTATCCATACTGCATCCCATAATAGGGTCCATAATTCATCGCATGCAATGTCCCATGGGACACTCCGTAAGTAGGAACATACGTTCCGGAAGTAGGAATATACATTTTGGAAGTAGGAATGTGACCTCTAGAAGTACGAGCATGACCTCCCAAAACAACGGGTAGTACATGAAGCTGAGACACAACTGGTCTAGTAACCGCAGTACAGACATAACTCGTAGCAACGTTTCGGCCTGAAGGACCACGTGAATAAGGTGTAGGGTGAACATTTGAAGAAGTAGGGACAGAGGATGGAGAGACCTGAGTAATAATGTATGTACTATTCCCTATCATCACCCGTCTCGGGTCTAGTATCCTAATGGGATCACTAACCCTAGACCTAGGAGGAATATGTGATGTAACTTCCACCATCGGGATGGAAGGTGTAATGTGACTAGTGCTCCCAAACCTCTCCACGTGGTAAGGAATGAGAGTGCCCCCAGGCATAGTGTTAGGCTTGAAATCAGATTCGACATGAAATGCCAAATCATGTGTGGGAAAACCAGACATAGCATAACTACCATAGCTAGTGCTTGCGGGTTCAAAATGAGTCTCAGCATCCTCTGGCATTCCATACCGGTAATGCGTCAATGGGGAATCAACCCTAGAGTGATTAGGTCTATCATGAAAGGTTCCTATCTCAGAAATCATAGGCCCTAACTCAGCCAAGTCAGGCGAAGGATCGTAGGTAGGAGTAAACTCCCCATCGTCTAATCGAATGGGAGAAGGTGGTTCAGGAATACTTTCCATATGGTCTCCCATGGTGTGTGAATCAATGTGTGAAATAGTCCACCTGGACTGTCTAGGTCTCTCTCCCAAAGGAGGAGGAGAAGTAGAAGGTGGAAGCCCTGCTAACCGACGAGAATGACGCGGAGCCACACCCGAATCCACAATGACTCAAAAAATAAAAAAGACTCTCTATTTATGCAAACCCTAGGTAAGATATCTTGCACAGAGCAATCACTAATAAAAAATAAAGCCAAATGCAAGAAAACAAGGGCTGGATAAGTGAGCTCCCGAATGAAGCAGGTATGTCTCGCCTAGGAGAGGCTTGAGACTCCCATACACAACAAGCAGAGGTACGTAACCAATTATTGTGGCCCTTAGCTTCAACGCGTAAAGTGACTGTGTTGTCTGACCTCAACCTGGGTGGGACACCCATAGAATAACCCCTGCAAAGTACCCCCTTGATATCCTAGGTAAGGACACTAAGGTCACCTCAATATAATCAATGCTCAGGAGGACAGTCGCAGGCGGGATTGACTGTATGGGAAGGGTAGCAAAGCCTAAAACTCTCAAAAGAGCCCCCAGATACGAATACAATCCTGGAAATATCTTTGGTGCTACTTAGTTATGACTAGGGGTCATCCCAATCAATAACCACTCACATTTCCCCATGCTTAACTCCCTTTTGAGAGGAGGATCATGAGAAACACCGGTTATACCAAGGATTTCACACACTCACCTGGATACACACATAAATGTTATTGTTTAGTGGTCTTGGAGAATTTACTCATAATGACGTATTCCAAGACCCTAAAACCTAAGGTTGTTGTTGTGCCCTAGAAAAGAAAAGAGTGTAGTTCATTTTAATTTAGCGTTGATTTTAATTGGATTTATTACTCAAAAGAGGGATATGACCATGCAACTAATGGTGTTATGACACAACATGAAGTAAAATGCACACCTAACAATCAATGAAAATGCATTGTGTCCATGAAAACAGGGTATGCTACTACATGAAATGCACAATTTTTCTTCAAATGATGAATGCAAGTTTTCCTATATGAAGTCCTAACCAGTACTCCAAAGCAAATCTAGTGCAAGTACAATACAAAATGCAAAATGCAATGCATAATGATAAGCAAATGTTTTTGTATTTTTTGAAATAAAATGAGATACAAAAAGCAAAAGAATGATTCTACGACCCTTAGACTCTGAAATCACACTCAGACAGCACTCAAGCAAAGCACTAAGGTAAAAGAACTCTAATGCACTAATCCCAAACAAAAAATCGAAAATGCCATGACAAGAACCTTCCTAAAAAAAGATTTAGCCTATAAAAACATCTCTAGTCAGAAACAGAGGTATAAACAGACTCAGGAAGTGCCAAAGGAGACTCAACGATCATCAAACTTCACCCAACAACCATTTAACTTCCACTAAAAGGAAAAACTAAGGGGAAATCGTAGAGAAACCCGCGTGTATACGGGACTGTGAGTTAAAAACTCACGTACATGAAGAAAGGTGCATAAAATCAAGGCAAATAGACAAGCTGAGACCAACTTCGCACCAATCGGACACTACCAGGAAAACATGCCCCCAGACCTGACACAGAAACAAGAGAGAAAGAGAAATTCAAATTCATTGAATGCCGATTAAACAACCCCCAAAGGACAACTACTAGGAACTCCCCAACGGAGTTGCCAATTCTGTTACGAAGAGAAATTCCTATGGCTTGGGGTACCACAATAGACAGCTTGACTCCAGAAATCAATCTTTTCCAATATGCAATAGAAATTAAAAATCTAACACAAAGGATCAGACCTCGTACCTTATTCCGGACGGTTGAAGTAGATCCCCCTTGAGCTTTCCAACTTCAGCTTGAATTGATAAATTACTTCCTCAACAACAAGTAAACAATACAAGCATACTATATATCATGATGTTAGATCTATTATAGCATATATAACCAAAAATGTATAAGCATTTGAAATAATCCCATGGATAAAATATTCATTCAAACACACATTATTGGACAGGAAAAGATATTTCTATTAATATAAATCAGAGATTACAATAGATACAACCTCTGATGACACGTCTATGAACTGGAGAAACTGAATCCCCCACTTGGGCCTCCACCACCTCAATCCTCCATCTCTCGATAGCAAGCTCATAAGCAAAAGGCAAGCTTGGGAAGAACACACTAGTGCTCCAAGGGACAAAGGTATGCAGACTCAAGCATAAGTTCCGGCAACAATGGACTATAGTTTCTTTGCTCTCAATTCTCTCATATGCCTTCAATGTACCATAGAGTTCCTTATATAGTTTTTCAAAGGGGCAATGAAAGGTCGAATCCAAGCAATCTCAAGGCATAGGGAAGGCCAGGAGTCAAGTGAATTGGATCCATGTCATGGAAAACTCCAAAAGGATTTGTATTTTTGTACACATCCCGATGTACGCGGTTTTAGGGGTCAAACCCATGTATATACGTGATTAAGGGATTAAAAGTTGCGTATATAATTTTTCACATGTTTTTAGGGATGATCAAGGAAACATCAAAGGACAAAAAATGGTCCATAGGGTCTAAGGAGTCTGCAGCGGGACAGGGGAAGGCCATACAAAGTGTGATTTAACTAGAGTGGTAAAATTAGCTATAACACATACCCAAAATAATAGTGTCAATATTGTGATGTGATGTTGTGATTTATTTCTCAATTTGATATTCCACTGCATACTGTAAAAGATATTCATTTTGTGGTTATCAGTTGATATTTTGCATGCACTGTTTAGCCCTAGTTGAATATTAAAGGAAAATTTACATGGTATCAGAGATCTAGTGAGATAAAGCTGAGAGATTTGCAACAGTAGTGATAGATCAGGGGCGGATCTATAGGAAGACACAAACCTAGAATTCCAGGTCTAGGGTTTGATAGGTACCATTAGAGGAAATTTGGGGTCTAAAATGGGCCTTATAAGAAAACGTGCCAACAATAAATTTTTTGAGTTGGAATTCAAGAACCAATAGAATTTCAATAAAATGAGTCAACCATAATGGTTGAATTGACATACTAATTAGAGGAATTTTGGGGTCTAAAATGGGCCTCCTAAGGAAAATAATAAAATAATAGTTAAAATAATAAAATAATAGTTAAAATAATAAAATAATATTGATTAATTTTGGAGGAAGAAAGAAAAAAACTACTTTTTACATGTTTGTATTTTCGACATATCTCCCTGTGTTTTTACTCAAATTTTGATAGGGAGAGCTCGTTAGATGTAGAATTTGATTTTGCATCCAACGATTACCCACACTGCATACTTTTGACGGACCCCGCTACCCCAAAACCAAGAAATACCTGAAAAAACGTGATGATGATGTCATCATCACGTTTTTTTAGGTATTTCTTGTTTTTGGGGTAGCAGGGTCCATCAAAAGTATGCAGTGTGGGTACTCGTTGGATGCGGAATTTTTTGGATGTGGAATCAAATTCCGCATCCAACAAGCTCTCCCGATCGAAATTTGAGTAAAAACACAATGAGATATGTCGAAAATACGAACAAAAAAAGTAGTTTTTTTTAATGACAAATATGTCAATTCAACCATTATGGTTGACTTATTTTATTGAAATTATATTGGTTCTTGAATTCCAACTCACAAAAACTTATTTTGGCACATTTTCTTATAAGACCAATTTTAGACCCCAAATTTCCTCTAATAAGTTTGTCATAAAAGAAAACTACTTTTTTTGTTCGTATTTTCGACATATCTCCTTATGTTTTTACTCAAATTTCAAGTGGGAGAGCTTGTTGGATGTGGAATTTAATTCCACATCCAATGAGTACCCACACTGCATAATTTTGACAGACCCCGACACCCCAAAAACAAGAAATACCAAAAAAATGTGATGATGACATCATCATCACATTTTTTTAGGTATTTCTTGTTTTTGGGATAGTGAGGTCCATCAAAAGTATGTATTGTGGCTACTCATTGTATGAAAAATTAAATTATGTATCCAATGAGCTCTCCCTCTCAGAATTTGAGTAAAAACACAAGGAGATATGCCAAAAATACGAACAAAAAAAGTAGTTTTTTTCATTCTTCCTCCAAAATTAATAACTATTATTTTATTATTTTCCTTAGGAGGCCCATTTTAGACCTCAAATTTCCTCTAATGAATTCACTATGGCCATGCAATTGAGAGTTGGGGATAGACTTGAAAGAAAGGATCACAAGGATTATGGATGTTAGTGATGCAGAGGAGCACATTGACTCCACGAAGGTTGCACCCACATATCCGATAGATTTAGCAGGTTGGAAGAAGATTGATTCTAGAGCCATGGTGATTATGATGGATGGAGTGAAGGATCATATAGTCCCTCACCTTTCTAGTAAGAATACCACAGTAGAGATGTGGACAGCTTTGAAGAAGGCTGTACCAAAGCAAGAATGAGAGCCAGAAGATGGTGTTCCAAGAGAAGATGCGCAGCACAAAGATGGCCAAGGGATAAGGAGTGGTTTCTTATCTCATGAGGTTCACACAAATCAGGGACAATCTTGGAGCTTTTGGCTCTAAGACAATGTATGAGGAGTTAGTTCGGATATCCCTCAATGGATTCTCTAAGCCATGGGACACCTTTGTCAAAGGTGTTGTGGCTAGGGAGAAGCTCCCTGATTGGAAGACAGTATGGGATGACTTTGTGCAGGAGGAGACCCGCATGGGTCAAGGATTAGGCTCATCCAGTAGTGCCCCACAGATTGTGGATGAGGAGGCTCTATCCCTTACACGAAAGAGAAAGGGGAAGGAAAAGAGGAAGAAGGATGGTAAGAAGAACCTTGACGTATCAAAGGTCAAGTGTTTTATCTTCCACAAGAAGGGACACTTTTCCTCCCAGTGCCTAGACAGGAAGAACAAGAGTAACACTCAGATGGCTAGATCTATAGAGGTGGATGAGTTCAGTAGGAACTTTGATGAGAATTTTTGCTTGATATCTTGCATGGAAAGCACCACAGGGAGCAGCATATGTGTAAGGTTTGCCATTACACCAAAACCTGGAAATGTTGGTGAACATTTGAAACCCAGCACAAGGCCCTATGACCAGGAGTGGCAGTTATTCCACTTTTTTTATATTCCCATAGGTGCGGCTGTTATACCATGTGGAGGTACCCGATACTCCAACACCCCGCCTCCAGTGTAGCTCGGGGGAATTGAACCTGAGACCTCTGCTTTGATACCATGTAAGGTTTTCCATTACACCAAAACTTGCATATGTTGGTGAACATTTGAAACCTAGCACAAGGCCCTATGACCAGGAGTGGTGGTTATTCCACTTGTTTTATATTCTCAGAGGTGCGACAGTTATACCATGTGGAGGTACCCAATACTCCAACAATATGGTACATTGATATTGGAGCATCTAGTCACATGACTGGACAGAAGATATTCTTTAGATACTTGCAGGAGGGCACGAGGCCTTCACTTAGTGAAACCATGCCATAGCACATTCTTTCATGGCATATGAAACAATACCCTTATTTTCAAAAAATATTGGAAAAAACCTTCCAAAATCATTTTTTTAACCCCCTTCCAATATGCCTTCCCAATTTAAAAAAACCTCTATTTTCACTGTATATTGCATGTATCAATTTTTTCATTTACTTTTTTTTATACCCCTTTAGATTTCTACCTAGTATATTGACATGATACTTGACATTCATTCTTTTCCCTCACCATGCAAAATAATTATTCATAAGTGTGTAGGGTTCATTAACAATGAACTAAGGCTACTCCCTCTATGGTCTTTCTCCTCTTTGTTCAATAAAATGAACTTTATGACCCCCCCCACACAAAGATATGCACTCCTCTCCTTGATCTATGGGATATGAGACCTTCTCAAGAGACTAGCCACCCCTTGTTGAAATACCTAGCACATGATACTGATGGAAACAAGGAGAACAAGAGAATAAAATAATAATCCTCCTCATTTATGATGATGCACTTTGAGTGGACATGCATGGACCATGAAGACTATGAGTAAATGACCCATATTTGGCTCTCATTTTTTGGGTATAATCCACTACGCCTTTGCCATAGGGTGTTCACTATTAGCCTGCATGGTAGTATGTTAGTAGAAATTTTGAGTTCCTTACTTCTTATACAACAAAACCTTACTATTTAGTATTTTTCTTTGACCATAAGATTAATGGATTGCTTGAAAATTGAAATAGAGCACCATATCTAGCAGCTTAAAACATTCTAGGTATTATCTCCAGGATTTCCAAGGAATTTTTCCATCTAGTGATCCAAATACTTGGATGCTATATGTAAGCCTCTGGACAAAAGAAAAATCTTTTGAAAGCAAGCTCAAATCATATAACATAGAAAGCTGGAGTCTGAGAATAGTCAAGTGTTACCTCAACAGCAGTTGCCACATTACACAGCTTTTGCAGAGATATGCTTGTAAAGAGCTTGGTCCCTACTACTACATGTCTTCCGATGGTAAGGGTACCAGTTTTGTCAAAAACAACGCACTTAACCTGCATTAACATACATTCCAAATGACAACGTTATACGTAGTATTCGATAAGTTTATACACGGTTTCATGTTAAAGTTAAACTTTTGTAGGGTTTTGTTAACTCTTAGAATCTCTCAGATTGTCGACTTCAAGGTCACAATATGTAACATGAAGTAGTAATGTCCACCTTTGGATGTACTAGCAGGTTAGTTATGATGTCAGAAATATCATGTAATGACATTTACATGAAGGCCATTCTTCTTAAAGGAAGTGGATGTATGCTGACACAAAACTGTAGGTAGCCCCTATTGTGAATAGCTTGCTCCAAAATATGTAGTGGCCACAAAATCAGCAGTTTGGGAGAACACTAAGCTTCAAATTTTAAGGGCGAGGGGAAAAACATAATGAACAAGCTCCTGAAGCTTTCTCCACAAAAATTGGAGCCATCAAAAAAGAGTTTAAGAATGCAGCTAAAGTAGGGTGTCTTCATTCCACTTTGGATTTGAAGTGAAAAAGTTTCTTCTGGTATTCTTCCAGAGTTCCTTACATGTTTAACATTAGAGCCCAAAATTTACAAAGTACATAGAAGCAGAATAAACAAGAAAGGTTTACAATTATTCCATATATCTTTGCTCCTAAAAGCATAAGGGGTTAGCTCAACCAAGAAAAGGTAAAGGGATGATTGATAAGATTTCTAAAAACCCTAGGTATTTTGGAAAGACAAGTAATATTTAGTGCTATGGGGAAACAAGTAAACCGTCGATTGATTTGGGTGCTCGAAGAATAACTAGGTGTATGGATGGTTCTTTTCCAAGAAACAAGGACCTACAAAACATGAAGCCATAGGTTTTTAACCTTAGTGATTCAAATGAGGAGCCATTGAAAAGTAATGAAAATTTTACTTACGTTGAACCTCACTTCACATATGATTCAAGCTATGCCACATGGGATATGAACATACATGTTAGAGATCATATAGAGTATTCGAATAAGGAGGTTGATCAAATTGAACCAAATCTCATAAGGATTCCTTTTCTCAAGATGTTAATCCCTCTATTCCATCCATGAATGAAATGCAAGGACAAAAAATCAGTTGGTTGGATACACAAATAAAAGATCATGAGTTCATTAACACTCTTTACAAGGATGAAAACATCAACCTGAAGGTTAATGTAGCACAATTGGTCAAAGAGAGGGACAATTTGAAGACTAAGAAGGTTCAATACAAATCTCATAGGGATCTAATGATTCAAAAGGGTAAAAAATGGTACATGCAAAATAAACCTAACAAGGTGAAGCTCAACAAGCTTAGGGATAAATTGAAAGAAGCAAGTAGAATCACTCCTGTACAAGTGTCTATCGACAACACTCATAATATACTTATTACAACTATAAGTTCAATATACTTAAGATTCATTAAATACACAAGTACATATTTATATCCATAAATTTAAATTAGAGTGTTAAAATTCATGCAACATACATAGCTATAAGTTTTCTCTTTTTTTAATCTATATATAACACTTTGATTTAAAAGTAGATGGAATACTTGTTTGACACTTTTTTATTTGTTAAATCCTTTCTATTGACATTCCTTTACACGGAATTTGCAATACAACTAGAGGCAAGACTTAATCAATAAACAATATATTCTTTAATAAGATCATCTCCTTTTTCACATTGTTCGAGCTTCAATAGAATACCCGATTGTATTCTATCGCCTATACTAAAGGAAAAACAAAGACAAATTCCCTGACTAAAGTTGGAATTTCAAGCAATGTGGTAGATTCCTTTAGTATAAATTAGAATGAATCATAGCACTTACTGGCTACAGCATCACACAAATAAAACAACACAAAAATACAGGGCAAAAAAGATATGGGGCAGTATAAGACATGAAGGAAGATGAACAGTATGAAATATAAACCGAAGTAGACATGATTCCTTTATAAGATGCAAAATTGAACACTAGCAGTGTCAATACCACTTTCCTTCAGAAAATTAAGAAGCTCAGCCAAATTTTGTTCAGTTTGATGATAGTGTCCACCATATGGCCAGATATCATGTATAAACAAAGAAAATAAAATATCACAATAGGAAAGAACACCATAGGAACTTAATATTTAACCTTCAGGAAATAATAAAGACACCAATATTAATTGTACATGCCTCTATGAATAGCATTGGATCTCAATCTATATCTCATGCATCCCAACAGGCTACTAATCTAAATATACTTGAAGTAAATTTAAAACACCCTCATACAAGAAATGTGAGACATTCCATGCAAGAGTATAATTGTTCCAGTCTATCATTATTTTGGGCCTTCAATATTGGAACAGCAAGATGTTAGTGTGTTGCAGCTCTTAGAAGCATTAATATGGGGAGAGGAAAAAAATGCAAAATTGTTAAATTTTAAGGAAGAGCATGCAACTGCAAAGGAGGCCTAACTTGTAAATCTGATATCAGTTGGAGGCAGTGTCCTCATGAGGTAGCATCAATTCAATAAGTGGAATTGTAGTTCAATATGGCCATGGACAGGAATAGATGGTACAGTTCCAACTTGGGCGTTTTACCACCTTATATGCTAAGACATTTTTTGCCCTGTGGTTTAGTCTTTGGTTCTTGAAATATTATGATGCCAGGGACAGTTTATACAGTCCCTGAAATGCCTTATGCAGTCTTTAATTCTTGAAATATTATGATGTCGGGTATAGTTTATTAGTCCTGAAATTCCTTCTGCAGTTTGTCATATGTTAGAAACTTTTGCTTTATTCAACCAAAGGAATGAAATTTCAATTTTATCTTTGGGAGGATGTCTATTACCCACCTTGTGGAGGATATACCAGTGGCAAATGTAGTGGATGCAGAAATGGATTCGTGGATGGAATCCTATAACTTTACTTAATGTTTCCTATAAAATCTTGTCAAGGCAATTCCTATACCGATTAAAAATATTGCTGCACACATAGTTAGACAAGAGTAAACTGGTTTTGCTTAGGATAGGTTTATCTTAGTGGTAATGGTTTCAATTTGGGAACCTATGGAATGGGATAGGGAAGAAGAATACATGCCTAGATATTTTGTGATGGTTTTGCACACAAGTACTGGCCTAATATGAGGTGAGTGTAATTTATTTATGTCAAGTATCCATCCTAACTTGAAGCTAATAAGCATGAAGTTATAGTGCCCCTCCTTTTCAGCACCAAATATACTTAATCATTTCCTTGTTTGACCAACTATTTTGGGTCTAACAGACAATGTTATTATATATAGTCATTTTTAGGCCTCTAGACAGTATGTGTGGGTTATTGAGATGGGTATGGGTTGAACAGTTATGGCAAGTGAGACATCCTTGTTTAGTTCTGCATGCATAGAATGTTAAATCAATCAGCAATCAAATATATATGACATCAAGTCTCACTTTAATAAACTTTAGAGGATCATTTGAATTTACAAGGAGCAAAGCCAATATGTAAGTCATGCATTTTTTTCAAATGTAGCATTTCATGCTGTAAGAAAAGGATAGACTGAAATAAGACCGTGATGGAGTTTTCAAGGAAAAGATGGTGTATTTCTAAAATGTAGGAATCTGAAGACTTTCCTCCTAAGCAGGAATGCTATATTATTATTATTGACCTGGTAGAATTGTGGTGCTAATGCATTCTAGAAATAGTTGGACTGTCCCAACTCCAACAATAAGTGGACAGACTGTTTCAAGTTCATACCACGCATAATGAGACCAGATCTTGTGGATTTGTCTCTTGAATCCTGAATGTAGTTTGTGACTACTTTTGTGCTAAGATTCCATAATAAATGTCACCATGTATAAAATTTACATCTAAAAAAATCTGATTGAGTCATTAAAGTTCTTGTTCAAGTCAATAGGAACTTGATCTAGTGTTTGTGCTACTAAAATCCCATCAGAAATTCTATACAAATGGATAATCATTTACATATATGTCTCAACTAAGTGAATCATAAAAGATAAATGAATAAATACTCAAATAAGTTCTACCAACGTACTGAACAAAGCCCTGATATTTATATTTCCAAAGAATATTAAATCTCTTCAAAGGCTGGTAGATTACCTTAAGAACTCCATCCTGTACAGTCAATTTTCCAGCTGTAGATGTGGCCCCTCCAGCTAAGAATCTAGAATGATGGAACGTTCTTTTCAGTTTCTGTACATAGCAACAAAAAAACCATGTTAAAAAACAGGCTGCATGGAAAACCTAGATCCTTGTAGGTCCGCTTCAAAAGCAAAGACTACAGTCATAAATGCCATTAATAAAATATAAAGAAGACCTTATGTTGGAATTTAAAATACCATTACAGAATTGTTGATTAATCCATTCGATATTGAATACCTTTCCAACATATAGTTCTTTTGAGATGCTCATCACAAATATCCATCCTGATTCTTGACACCCTTCGGTAGTGTCAATCAACTCCCCACTTTTTTTGTATATAAGTTTACCATTTTGAGGAATAACCTCATAATTTTCCCTCTCTTTTGGCAATACAAGTGATAATTAATTGAGTCTCAAATGTAGAAAATTAAAAATAAGCTACAATAGTTTGTAATGTCCATATTGAAAGCTTAACTACAATGTTCGACTCAGAGCTCATCTCCTCCCATGTCATTTGAGAAACCAATGGCAGTAAAATCATAATTCCAAATATGGCAAGGCATTAAAGCAAGATAATATATTTTATAGTTTGGTGTCTCCTTGTAATTTCATGTCCAAACAGGTAGGTACAAGAAGGCATGGTTGATGGATGGATACTATAGGTATTGGGTTGTACAAAGATAAATAGATGAATTGCTCCTTAGGAGACTAAAAAATAAGTCTAAATTCATACCAGCCAACAATCAGGATTTTGTATGCCACCCAACGGACTGAACCAAATAAGCATTATCCAACATTAAGGCCATGGATAAGCAGAGAACTGATGCAAGACTATTATTCTTCCACATCCAACTTTGATGTGTGCAAATGATATTCTAGTTTTGTTGTACAACACAAATATAAATAAGTAGGACCATAGTTAACACCTTCTTCTTACCTGGATCAATTATTTTGCAAAAATGATGTCAAAAATTGTAATGACATCTAAGGGGAAATTTTCTAGGTTGGGAGTTATTCACTGACATAGTAGAATCCATGTGGCCAGTTCCCTAAACAATAGGAGGGTGTGATTTCAAATATTTTTTAAGAATGCAAAAACAACAAAAATATGATGCACCATAGCATTTTTTCTATATGTTATCTGTAATAGGATTTCTTGTCTTGATAGCAGAACTCAACATAATGTTTCATCTAGGTTCAGGGACACAGGGACAGGGGATGAGTTTTAGGAACGACTGAAGAGATCCCCAAATTTCAAGGGACAACAGGGGACAGGATATAAATGAACCCCTCTACAAAGGACAGAAAAAACTTAAAAGTATATTATATAATTAGAGAGAATGGAATATCCAATTACATAATTTGCAAATTAAGTCTATGAACCATTGGTTTTTTTATTACTAAAGGAAAAATAGAAATACAATGATACATCCAAAAACCATAATCTTACCTTATACAAATGCATAAATACCAAAGAAACAAATACAAAAAAATACAAAGACCAAAGCAAGTGGCTTGGGTGGGGAGAATAACGTTCCATCCTACAACCACTTCTAGATCCAATTGGCTAACTATCATTAAATATGTACAACAACCTTTAAAATTCTATTAAAGAATTAAAAGGGAAAATGAATATTTTTTTTAAGGAATCAAACTCCATAGAATATGCTTGGGTATTATGAGACACCCCATAGAATTAGGAGAAATTCTGATATGTCCAAATAGAAGATGGCATCCCTGGGATAGCTCCCTGTTAAAATTAGGACGAATCCTGATATGTCCAAACAGAAGAGGGCATCCCTGTGATAGCTCCGTGCCATAGGGGAAACATCACAAAGACATCCCATTGGCATTCCCTGCTGATAGGGAATGACAAGGGATGTGGCATCCCTATCCTTGATTCCCTAGGGACATCACCCACCCTTGGGACAATTCCCCTTGCTTCCCTGAAATAATCCCCAGGCTAAAAATTACTGTGTCAGCTAGTGTCCTATACCAGTTAGGATCACATCAAGAAAATAGACAAAATATTACCGGTCCAAGATATTTTATGTGTTCTTTATTAAGCATCAACCTGGAACACTCATCTTGAAGGTTTAACTCTTTTCCCTCTCCAATGTCCAACCTACATTGATATTTTAAATTGACTCAGTTTCATTGTTCATTAAACATGCCAAAATAAAATAATTAGATTCAATGACAAATGAAATGACTAAATTGTATCTAATGTGATGGAGGTCCTATTGTCCTCGAGTCAATTTGTGTAGAACCAACATGATAATTATATTTGATAGAATGAGTAAGAAGTATCTGTTTATCAAATGCATTTAACAAATAATGAGATATAAAGCTTGGGTAAAACCAACAAGATAGTTAACTCTGATAGAACGAGTGGGAAATAAATTTTTCTCAAATGCATTTAATAGACATTTTCTCAAATGCATTTAACAGACAATGAGATATAAAGCTTGGGTGTATAAATATTGAAAATAAACGTATTCATAGGAAGAGAAAAATGGTTTTCCTTCTTCATGACACTACCAAAAATTTAGAAATATTTATAGGGCTAGGTAATAGACCTACTAAAGATAGGGTGATCAAATATTGGAAAAAAAACAAGCATCTAGATCTTCATATGAAAAGAAAAATTGTTTCCCTTGTTGGTGACCATGGAAGAAATCTCAAAACATTTACAGGATATTAAACCTACTATCAAATAGGAAAGTATCTGGAACCGTACACATTATCAGACATACGCTGAAGGAAATGTTTAATGCAGAACTCACCATTGGAAAAAAGGTTGAACTGTATCAACTTTAAACCATTCATCATAATACATATGCAGATTACGTCCATAACGATGCCGCAGGTCGATCTGCATTTATCAAACAAGAAATTTATTACAGAAAATGGTGCCTCCTCCGACACTGCTATGCACCAGAGAAACCCCCCACAAACCCACAACTAGAAAATGGTGAAAAAACGCCCTCGTTATCCAGAAGACACGATGGTGAAAAACCAAGGACCAACACTGCTACGCACCAGAAAAAATGCCCTCATTTTCTAGAAAACACAATGGTGAAAACCCAAGGACCAACAATGCTACGTACTAGAAAAAATGCCCTCATTTTCTAGAAAGCACGATGGAGAAAACCCAAGGACCAACACTGCTACAATTTGAAAAAACGCCCTCGTTATCCAACCAGAAAACACGATGGAGAAAACCAACAAAAAAACCCAAGGACCAACACTACTATGATTTGAAAAAATTCCCTCATTATCCAGAAAACAGGATGGAGAAAACCCAGAAAAACAATGGAGAAAACCACAGGAAAACCCTATGTAGCATATGCAGGGTGCACGCAGACGCGGGGTGCAGGCAAGCTTGGAGCACTGGTGAAGGGCGTGGGTAGGATTGTGGAATAAAATATCCCCCAACATATTGGATATTTATATAGTTAAAAAAAACCCTTTTTACCCCTAATATACCACCAATATATTGACGTTTAATTTTTTTAATTTTAACCCCCCCAATATGAACAGACGCAATATCATATTGGTCCCTAGCTGACGCCCCCATGCAAAAGGGTGGAATAGGGATCCACATTGAGCTAGGTGATGATGCATGGTATCAGGTATAGGGAGTTGGCACTCTTTCATTTGATAGGGGGTCTAGAAAACCCCTCAATTTTACTGATGTGTTATATGTTTTAGGACTGACCAAGAACCTTATATCAGTCTCCACTCTGAAGGACAAGGGATATCAGGTGAATTTCCATGACCATAGAGTGTATATCAAACCCAATGGGTTAGATAGGACCTTGGATCGGGTGATTGGTAGAAGGAGCGAGAAAGTGTACAAATTACACTTTAAGCTTGCAAAGGCTCTAGTCAGCAACAACAGCAGTCACGGTGAGTTGTGGCACAGGAGGATGGTGTACTTACACCATGGAGCACTAAATAATTTGAGATAGGTAGTCATTGTAGTTCCTCAGGTACATGAGGAAAAGCATAACCACTACAAGGGTTGTGCTTTGGAGAAGAACATTAGGAAGCCTTTCCCACAGAGTGAGCACAACTCTAAGGAGCCCTTAGAATTGGTGCATTCTGATGTATGCAGACATTGAGTGTCCATTCGTTTAGTGGTTATAGTAACTGCATAACCTTCATTGATGACTATTCTAGGAAAACATGGATCTATTTTTTGAAGGCCAAGTTAGAGGTCTATGAGAGGTTCCAAGAGTTCGAGACTCTTGTGGAGAAACAAACAGGAAAGAATATTCAAGTGTTGAGGACAGACAATGTGGGTGAGTACACTTCCAATGAGTTCATGGAGTATTGTTTGGATGAGGGGATCAAGAAGGAGCACACTATGCCCCATACCCCACAGCAGAATGGAGTTGCAGAGCAAAAGAACTTGACTATGGTTGGAGTAGCCAAGGCCATGCTATTTGATCAGGGATTACCACTATTCCTTTGGGCTGAGGCATACAAGACTGCAGTATACATTCAAAACAGGTGTCCCCACATAGCCTTGGGGAGGAAGACACCGGAGGAGGTATTCATAGGCACTAGGCCATATGTGAGTCACATTTGCATATTCGACAGTGTCTGCTATCATCATGTTTATGCTGAAAATAGGAATAAGATGGACCCTTCTGGAGAGAATGGGTTACTTGTTGGTTATAGCAAGATTTTTGTAAGTTTTAAACCTGTGCAGAGAAGCAAAGAATACAGATTATTTTAAGCAAAATAGAGATCACAACATATCAGTCACACATAAACACATAGATTTACTCTGGAAACCCTTAACCGGGAAAACCAGAAAACCTTGGAGCCACACCTCCTATTTTCTCTTCATTTACATTATGAAATCCTCACAATACAAAATATAGGTATTCCGCAACATCCAAATACCCTAATCTATTAACCCGGATTAGAAAAATAATCCAATCCCTTAACTGGGATTAAGTTACATATTTTTAGACAAATTCTAAAAATAGCCACAAATGGCTATAAATAGCCATAAAATCTATAAATAGCCAAAACAAAATTTGCTCGTTGCGCTCACATTGGAAACAGGGCCTAAGGCTTGTTTCCGTCGAAGGTGCCTTTGGGATCACCGAGCTGCAGCACTGACATGTGCACCTCCCCTCCATACGCACATGCAAAGGATATAATATATACCCAACATTCTCCCACTTGTTGTTTCCTTTGCATAGAAATGATTCATGTACTCATAAAGTCATAGGTTTAGGGCATCAATGCCCATAGATTCTCTACACCAAGAGAACTTCTCTGTACTAATAGACTTTGTTAATGGGTCTGTAACATTTTCATGGTGTCAACCTTCTCTAGAAGAACCTTCTTTTCTTCAACCATATCTCACACAAAGTGATATTGCACATCAATATGCTCTGTCTTAGCATGATAATCAAGGTTCTTTGCTAGGAAGATTGCACTTTGGCTATCACATTCTATCCTTATGCCTTTCTATACAAACCCAATACCTGAACACAATCCTTGCAACCACACAGCTTCTTTGCTTGCATGAGTGGCTGCCATGTATTTAGCTTCTGTAGTTGAGAGTGCAACTACAGCTTGTCTCTTGCTCATCCAACTGATAGCTCCTCCAAATAGGTTAAACACATACCCACTTGTAGATCTTCTATGATCAAGGTCTCCAGCCCAGTCTGCATCAACAAATCCATGTACATTTATTACTCTGTCTGCTCCAGGCCTTCCTTGGTAGTAGATTGCATAATCTGTGGTGCCACGCAAATATCTGAAGACCCTCTTTACAACTATCCAATGCTCCTTTCCTGGTTTTTACATATATCTGCTCAAAACTCCCACTGCATGAGCAATGTCTGGTCTTGTACAGACCATTGCATACATCAAACTACCAACTGCACTGGCATATGTAACCCGTGACATGTCTTCTTCTTCTTCTTGTGTCTTGGGACACTGCTCTACAGATAACTTTACACCTATAGGAATAGGAACCTTGACCGGATTAATTTCATGCATGTTAAATCTCTGTAGTACCGTCTCAACATATTTTCTTTGATTTAAACTTATCATTTTGTTTGCACGATCTCTTCTTATCTCCATTCCCAGAATGAAGTTTGCAGCACCGATATCTTTCATATCAAACTTGGAAGACAATTGAGACTTCACCTCCTTTATAAAATCTTTGTTGTTTCCAATCAACAACATGTGATCAACATACAGAACTATGTTAATGAAGTGATCACCAACATGTTTGGAATATACACAGTGATCAGCTTTGCTTCTCACAAGCCCCAATCCAAGTATGTATGTGTCAAACTTTTGGTACCACATCCTTTGAGATTGCTTTAGACCATAAAGGGTCTTCTTTAGTTTACATACCAACTCATTATTTCCCTTTAATATGAACCCTTATGGTTTTTTCATGTATATTTCTTCTTCCATATCCCCATGTAAGAATGTTGTCTTCACATCCATCTGCTCTACTTCAAGATCAAAAGCAGCAGCAATAGAAAGAAGAAATCTAATAGAAGTTAATTTTGCAACTGGAGAAAATATTTCACCAAAATCAATTCCCTCTACCTGAGAATATCCCTTTTCTACCAAGCGGGATTTATACTTATCCACTTTACCTTCTACATTCAACTTCTTTTTAAATAGCCATTTGCTCCCAATAGCTTTTCTCCCAGCTAGTAACTGGAGTAGCTGCCAAGCTTCATTTTTGTCCAAGGAATCCATTTCTTCATCCATGGCCTTTTTCCAGAGATCACTATACTCTGAATTAACAGCTTCCTTCACATTTATAGGATCATCATCAGTAATAGACATAGCAAAATGAGAGTGAAAATCAGGAGGGGAATTCCTTTCTGGTTGCCTTATTTCTCGAGATGATCTCCTCAAAACTGGAGTATGAGGTTTTTCTTCTTATGATTTTGCTTCTTCTATTGAGTCAGATTCTTCACCTTCTAACTTAAACTCTATTTTCTCTGGTTCCTTTTCCATTGGATTCACTTCCTATCTAGGGACTTCTTTGACCTCTCGAAACACAACATCTTGACTGCAAACAGTCTTCTTAGTGATAGGATTCCAAAGCTTATACCCTTTCATACCATCTTTATAGCCAATAAAGATACACTTCTTAGCTTTGTTATCTAACTTGCTCCTTTTCTCCTTTGGAACATGTACATAAGCATCACAACCAAAAAATTTCAGATGCTTAATAGAGGGTTTCTTACCAGTCCATACCTCTTGTGGAGTTTTATCAATCAATGCTGATGTAGGTGATCGGTTTACCAAGTAACATGATGTCTCCATTGCATCTCCCCGGAATTCTTGTCCTATCCCAGCACTACTTAGAATGCTCCTTGCCTTTTCCATCAATGTCCTATTCATCCTCTCAACAACTCCATTCTGTCGAGGTGTGTATGGAGTAGTCTTTTTCCTTGCTATTCCAAACTTCTTACAAAAGTCCTCGAATTCATTCCCATAGAACTCTCCACCATTATCTGTCCTCAACATCTTTATTTTCTTTTCTGACTGATTTTCTACAAGAGCCTTAAATTCTTTAAACTTGGCAAATACTTCAAATTTCTTTCGACGGAAAAAATCCATATGTTCCTTGAGAAATCATCTATAAATGAAACATAATACACAGATTTTCCTAATGATGGAATAGGAACAGGTCCAAACACATCACTATGTATTAATTCTAGAATTCCCTTTGCTCTTGTATCACCAGATGCAAATCTTACTCGATTTTTTTTCCATATATGCAATGTTCACAAAAATAAAAATCCATAGTGCAATCAGTCATACCTTCAACCATACCTTTACCTTGTAATGCTCGAAGTCCCTTTTCTTTGATATGCCCCATTCTTTGATGCCACAACATTGTCTTTCCTCCTGATGTAGTCAGGGTTTTGTCATCTTTACCTCCTTCCTCTAGCACAATAGAATTGTTACAATCATAAATGATGGTTTTTCCCAATAGTTTGTACAAAGTTCCATACCTAACTCCCCTCATCAACACCACTGATCCTCGAACCATTTTGCAACCACCATCTCTGCACACAGTCTTTACACCTGCAACATCCATCTTTCCGACAGATATCAAGTTTCTTGATAGATTTGGAATGTGTAGCACTCCAGGTAGTGTTCTAATCCTTCCATCCTTCAGTTTTAGCTTGACTCTACCACGTCCAATGATACTGGCTGGTGAATCATCTCCCAAGTACACATCTCCTCCATTGTACTTTTCATATTCATAAAACCACTCCCTATGAGTGGTCATATGACATGACGCACCTGAGTCAATCATCCATGTATCACGTTCTGAAGGATTACCCGTGGAAGCTAGGTACACATCCCCTCCTTCTTCTGAGGAGTTCTTCACCTCTATGGAAGGGGTATCCTCATATCCCTTTGCTTTCTCAACATTATTAGATCTGCAATCCTTTTTATAGTGCCCAACTTTACCGCATTTCCAACACTTCCTTATTCCTTTTCTTGGGGATTTATATCTACCCTTAGATTTAGATCTCCCCCCAGATCCTTTATTTTTGCTTCTCTCCCAGGGGAGACCTCTCACAGATAAGGCATCCATGCTATGATTATCCATGGTTTTCCACCTCATCTCTTTTGATAATAGGGATGATACAATTTCATCAAATTTTAAGGTTTCCTGGCTAGAACTACCTATTGCAACAATTAGGTTGTCCCAGGAATCCGACAAAGAACACAATAATGTAATACATTTATCTTCTTCAGCCATTTTAATACCAACAAAGGTTATCTGACTTACCAGAGTATTGTAGAAATTCAAATTCTCTATTACAGTGTCATTCTCGTCCATTCTGAGGTGAAACAACTTCTTTTGCAGAAACAACTTGTTCACAAGGGATTTTGATTGATACAAACTCCCTAGTTTTTACCATAGCTTTACTGCACTATCTTCACCAGATACATTCAACAACACAGAATCTGATAAGCACAATCATATTTTACTCCTCGCCCTTCCTTATAATTTATCCCAATCTTCTTGTGACGTTGTAGTGGGTTTCGTACCTGGATCCATAGCAATCCACTGTTCCCAATCTACCAGAAGATCCTCGATTTTGAGCTTCCATAGCTCAAAATTTTGGCCATTAAATTTCTTGATCTTGATTCTTAAAGTGCTCGTCATTCTCTTTCAATGCACAAATAAACACTGCAAAGCTCCCACTGAACCCAGGTTTATCACAGACCCGAGATCTATCAACCACGTCGAACCCTTAGCAACAAAGGCATCCCCCTGATGCCAAAATCAAGCTCTGATACCACACGTAAGTTTTAAACTTGTGTAGAGAAGCAAAGCATACAAATTATTTTAAGTAAAATAGAGATCACAACACATCAGTCACACATAAACATAGAGATTTACCCTAGAAACCCTTAACCGGGAAAACCAAAAAGCCTTGGAGCCACACCTCCTATTTTTTCTTCATTTACATTATGAAATCCTCACAATACAAAATATAGGTATTCCGCAACATCTAAATACCCTAATCTGTTAACCCGCATTAGAAAAAGAATCCAATCCCTTAACCGGGATTAAGTTACATATTTTTAGACAAATTCTAAAAATAGCCACAAACAGCTATAAATAGCCAAGAAAAATTTGCTCATTGCGCTCGCATCAGAAATGGCTGAAGGTTCCTTTGGGATCGTCGAGCTGCAGTGCTGACATGTGCACTCCCCTCCATATACACATGCAAAGGATATAACATATACCCAACAATTTTGAAGGCATATAGAGTTTACATCCCTACTTGTAGGAGGATCATTGTGAGTAGGGATGTCTAGTTCGATGAGGACAGGGCCTTACAGAGATCTCTGAACTTACCAACAAAGTAGAATCCAACATAGGAGTCGAGAGTCAAGTTAGAGGAGCAAGGTGTATAGGTATAGGTACAAACACAGAGCATAGGTTCTAGTGGTCAAAGGGAATCAGGTGGACATGATCCTTCAGTTATTGACATGAAGGATGAGCTGCAGTAGGAGACAGATATCTAGTAGCGGCAGTAGGTTGACACTAGGGCAAGGCCTAAGTGGTTTAGATCCACAGTGCATAATTCTAGGAAAGTAGATCCTCCATAGACATCTTTTAAACGGAGTGTACCACCATAGAGGCCTGGTTATATGACAGTGATGACAGAGTTGATTAACTATGAACCTTCCAGCTTTGGGGAGCCTGCACAACATGATGTCTGGAAAGAAGCTATGGTTGAGGAGTATGACTCCATTATGAAAAACCGGGTATGGGAGGTTGTGCCGATGCCACAAGGAAAAAAATTCGTGGGATCCATATGGATATACAAGGTGAAGCATGCAACAGACAAAAGCATGGAGAAGTACAAGGTGTGCTTTGTGGAAAAGGGGTTCTCACAAAAGGAGGGTATTAACTATGAGGAGACCTTCACCCTTGTTTCCAGGTATTCTTCCGTTCAGACCATTATCTCACTAGCAGCTGAGATGGGTTGGCGTGTCGATTAGATTCACATCAAGACTTCCTTCCTCAACAAATTTCTGAAGGAGGAGGTGTATAATGAGCAGCCATAGGGGTTTGATGTGGACAACAGGGAGACTCATGTATGAATACTACATCAAGCTCTTTATGGGCTCAAGTAGGCACCTCGATCATTGTACTCGAGGATTGAAAGATATCTACGAGAGATGGGATTTCAACGAAGTGAGGCTAACCACAACCTGTACTTCTTGTCAAGTGAGGTGCCTCTTATATTGGTCTTA
>LPNX010504455.1:7534-68383 GCA_001517045.1 Pseudotsuga menziesii | reverse complement strand
TTGAAATTCTATTGGTTCTTGAATTCCAACTCACAAAAACTTATTTTGGCACGTTTTCTTATAAGGCCCATTTTAGACCCCAAATTTCCTCTAATGAAACACAGTTCTGTGGACGTAGCCCCTACACTGGGGGTGAACCACGTTATATCTTGTGTTGTGGTTATTTGTGTTGTTTGTTATGTTCTTTTATGTATTGATAAATATATATCTGATAAATCAGATCTCTGCTAAACACTAACTTCGCTATGAATTCCCAGTAAAGGGTTAAGCAAGTCACTGTTTGTTTATCTAACTGCGAAGTTATATAAGTGAATGTCGAAGCTTTGTGTTGTATGATCATAAGTTATTAAAGGCTAAAGGTATATTAATATCCCTCTTCTACTTGCAGAAACCTGATTATGCAGCACCCCATAGTTGTTTTGGGTGAGACTGCAACCTGCTCCCAGGTTGTTTCCAAAAGGGCCAACACTGTGGGTCTTTTGTTGGTGCGAAGTGAATGGTATAAAACCCGGGTCTGCTCTACTGCCCAACAAATTGGTTCCGTTGCCGGTTGAACTCAGTATCTGCTCAAGAGGGGTTTACGTCGTACCTCGAGGGTTATGTTCTGGAGACCCTCTGTGAAAGAAATCGGTGATTGGCTTGATGAGACTTATTTGAAATTCGCTGAGCAAGAGAACAAAGATCTGTGTCGTAGTGCAAACGACTTTTTACAAAGGTATGTTTTTTGTGATATTTATGAAATTTTCTTTGGTAGTATCCACATAGAGTTGCACCAGTGGTTATCCAGGTTGACAGAGAGAAGGACGAACTTCCAAGAAGGTCAGTTTCCTGCTTGGACCCCCACAAGAATTAATATTGAAAAGGGTGAACAACGAGATATCTCGCGCTGTTGATTTCTGGACGACGCGAACCCTTGAAGAATTTGTGACGGAGTTCACCATTGACACGAGTACTTCCTTTAGTGAAGCTGAGCAACAATTTTTCAAAGGACCAAGGGGTAATCTTTTGAATTCATTTAGTTTGAGAATTAAAATGCTATTAGCTGAAAAAGGTATATTGCTCATTGAATCAGACTGTTAGATTTAGTATTACTAACCTATGTTTGCAATTGAAAATACCTTCGACGAGCAAAGTGGTTTGCTGTGAAGTGGAAAAAGGTACAAGAGAGATTTTGGATCCTATTCCCTAGGTAAGAATACCTAATATTCCCCTGTAAGTCCCACAGATTCAGAACCCGAAGAAACCCCTTCTGTTGGAAACCCTCCGGTAACCCCGCAGCGTAGACCTGTTATCCCTGAGAACCCGTCGCAGTCTGAAAGTCACCCTAGCCCAAGTATTCCTATCGTAGGTCAGTCTACCCCAGTAAGTTCCCCCCCGCCTACTTCCATTCCCCCTCCAACCCCCCCTAGATCCACTATGGCCCACATGCATGATGATATTAAGCTCCCTATTTTCAAAGGAACTGGATCAGAGGATCCATAATAGTTCTGGTTTTTATGTGAAGCAATGTGGAATGCTAAGAACATTACGGATCAAGATGTAAGAAGGGCACAGCTTGTTACTTCTTTCAAATATCGGGCTTTGACTTGGTTCATGAAATTCTCCAGTACTCAGAGCCATGCCTTAGAGGATATTAAAGAAGCCATAATCAAATAATTTAAGAAGAAAAAATCAGAGTCGTAGTGTATCACTGAATTGAAAGAGATTCAGCAGAGGCATGGCGAATCAGTGTGGGACTTTGATCAGAGGTTCAAAGTTTTGCTAGACCAAGTCAGTTTCACCATTGAACCTGCGCAGCACAAGGAATGGTTCATTGCAGTGTTGCTACCACATATCAGAACTCCACTCATGTAGCAGAAGGTTGCTAACCAGCAAGAGGCTCTGGAAATCACAATGAAACTTGAAACCGCTCCTGTCGAAGATAATTCTGGTATCGCTCAAATCCAAGCACAGTTGGCAGCGATGGCTCTGAAGCTTCATGATATGAAGAGAGGAAGACCCGGTCGCGAAGAGGTTTGGTGTACACAATGTCGGACAGAAGGCCATGCCAAGGAACAATGTCCTGTGGTAAGAAATTACCTAAATACTGATGCACCAAACCCATTTAACCCGCAAGTTCTATATTGTGAGCTCTATAGAACAACAAGTCAGCATCGACCTCAAGACTGCTATCTGCTACAGAGGTATGGGCAAGTACCTAAGAACCCCTATTGTAAATTTTGTAAGTCCGTAGGACATAATGAAGATGAGTGTCGCAGTTATGACCTCATGAGAGAGCGTACCTACGATGCCTATCGGGTACAAAATGAGGGACAGAGCAATGATGGCTATGGTTACCACGGTGGTGCATAAGGTAGAGGTGCTTTTGGAGGTCATGGTCGTGGTGGTATGGCTGGACGAGGACGAGGCCAGGTGGTGTGTTATAACTGCAACCAAGATGGACATCTAGCTCGAGACTGTCAGAACCCAACCACGACGTGCCGATATTGCAAAGCCGTAGATCATGTTATTGAGCAGTGCCCGCAGCTGATAGCCAAGTTTCAGGAAAGAAGCAGTGCCCCAACTCAGAATATTCAATTGATTGCTATGGAGCAATGACCTGTCCCAGCCATTAATGTTGTTACCAGGAGTGGAGCCACGATGAAAGTGCAGAACAAGAAAAAATAGCCTGACGAGGCTTGGGTTCGTAAGGCCCCAGAGAAAGTCCCATCATTTGATATCGAAAGAGAAAAAACGAAATTCATGGAAACCAGGAGAGATTTTGCTGCTCCTAGCACATCAGTAGCACCTGCGTAACAACATCAGCAGCAGTCGCAGCTGCAAGAAGCTTCGACGAACAAAGTAAGTACATTGTCTTCCTTTTTACAGAGCTATATGAAACTCTTAAGAAATCAGAATGCTTTACATGAGTTGCAAAAAGTTATTGCTTCTTGTGAACCTCAGCAAAGTTCTAGTAAGACAAAAACTATTAATAGAGTCAGAAGAACTGGTAGGGAAATGAAGTTGAATGCTTAGATAGGAGAATATGCGATGACTGATGTGATCTTGGACTTAGGGTCAGAAGTAAATGTCCTAACCAAGCAGACCTGGGAACAAATGGGAAAACCTACCCTTGATTGGTCCCCTATACAGTTGAGATTAGCCAATCAATAGAAGATTATGCCCCTAGGAAGATTCCCGAGTGTCTTAGTAGATATTGATGGGGTCAATACTTTAGCAGACTTCGAAGTTATTGAGATCATTGATGAAAGCAATCCCTATCCAGCCTTGTTAGGAATTGAATGGGAAATGGAAAATGTTGCAGTCATTAACCTTAAGAAGAGACATATGACCTTCGAAGGGAAAGGTTTGAGATTCATAGTACCACTGGACCCTTCTCAAGGAGAAAGGTACACAGAACCACTCGGAGATGAAGATCAGGATGTCTTGGATCACATCTACAACATCACCGTGAAGGAAGAAGATTATGTTGACCCTACTACCGAAGGTATCAGGGATTGGCAGTGTGACAGCTCCTGTATGACAGATTCAGATGATGGTCTAGAGAATTGGTATACCATACTGTATGAGCTACATGGACATAGATGTGCCAGAATTACCAAGTCTCTCAGATGGCTTAGCTCACAGACAAGAGCCTTACCTGTTTTCGATGGTTCGACAGACCCAGAAGAGTTTATTGTGCAATTCTCAGCGCAGGTATCAGAATCACAGAAAATGGAGACTTTAGACTCAGCATTCAGAGCCACATCAGCCAGATGTTGGAATGGCCATAAGAAGAACATTCCTAGTTGGGAAGCATGTCAGAAGTTCCTTCACCTGAGATTTATGGATCAGCCCCAGGGGGTGCAAAGCAGGTTTGATGGAAAGACTATCCCTTAGGAACATTTGGCATAGTGCTATGAAGTGTGGCAGCATGTACCTCAGGAAGAATGTGTACATCGGTTTGTGCATACTCTGGAACCGATAGCAAAGAATTGGTACGCGGAGGATGAGCTTCGCCAGGATACTATAAGTTGCGATTGTCTTGTTGATATTTTTGTGCTTACCTTTTCTACTAATGAATTTTGTCTAGCTTTAGATGTAGCTATCAGGTTGATCCATACTAAGGTATTTGATGATCAAGAAATAGTAGAATACCGACCTGATTGGAAAGCACAAGAAGCTTATGCAGTAGAATGTTATAACCTCGCAATTGACGACGATGATGATTCATGCAATATTGATATTCCTGAGTCAGAAGGACTCTGTGACATACATGGACCAGCAGTCGAAGCCCCTGAAGTGACTCAGCCCCTGAAGATGCGGACCATAAACATTGGATTAGAAGGAAATCCTAAGTATGCTACCATTGGAGATTATTGGGATGAAGAAACGGTAAGCAAAGTGACCCAACTTCTCCATGAATATCAGGACCTATCTCTGACAGAGCTCTCAAACATGAAAGGAGTCATCGAAGAGGTGGAAGACATTCTGTCGAAGATGGCGTCCAGAAGTGTCGAACGTCCTTATTAGGGCACAGCCAGATTTACTGGTTGTGCCGAAGACGAAATGATCTGTCGGAGCTTAAAATACGGCTGTTGGAAGATATCACAATTGGCGGTGCCGGTACATTCCCTGTATTAACTGCAGATATTAATGCAATTTTGGGAAATCTACCGCCGTTAGGACGAGATCTCTGTCATATTTGGTGCCTTCAATGCACAGTTATCACTGATTTCAGGGATGGAGTCTATAAGAAGACATCCAGACCTGCGAAAATCACATTACGCATTTCCTTGAGTCTTACAATTGCATCCATGTCAGCTAATCATGAAATTCAGGAGCTGTTGAGGGAATTTGAACAGACAGGTCTGCCGAACCTTTTAGCCAGCCACCTACGTCTGCACCCTATGAAGAAGCTTCCCCAAAACCGACTCAGCTAATGCAGACATCGTCTTCCAGAAAAAGGTTTAAGCCTGAAGTGCATTCTAAGCGCAATGAAGACAAACACAAGCAGTCAGGGAAAACGCTGGAGGATCCTGAGATGAATCCATTTGGCTCAGCAGAGATCCCCCCTAAAGGGGTTAAGAATGTTGCTCCACCGTGTCCACCGTATCTCTAGCCTGTCCGACCAAGGGTTCAGCTACCTCAGCAGACAAAGAAGTTCACAATATGCACCCCTTCATTGCCACCAGGCATGCAGTTGGTTGGGACAATGATAGGGAAAATTGACCAGCTTAAGTATGTAGACCACGATACGAACGATCGTGGCAAGTTCCCTCAGTTTGCACCAGCAACATACATGCACTTCGTCAAATATCCGGAGACTGGAGCGACATTGCTGGAAGTCAAACAGTGGGCTGCTAGCTTGGATAAAGCTGGTTTGTTGAAGATGCTTGATGTCCCCCATTTTGGTCGCAGCACACAGGTGACCATAGTGGTCAAACAGCTGCTGGCATTGGTACATGATGGCCACCTTTGGATAGGAGATAAGAAAATTCCTATCAATGGCGAGCTCATTCATAGGATCATAGGCTTACCATTAGCGGGGCCTGATCCGAGGACTGAATTTACTTCAAAGCATGAAGACACGAAGCTCGCACAAAGCATGAAGGACCGCTTCAGCCTGACGAAGGGGAAACGCGGGTATCACACTTCTACGATTCAAGACCAGAGTATTTGCTTCGCTGCTGAGCTTTTAGAATGTAAGCTCATGTGAAAGTGCAGACCAAATGAAGTGCCTACTCTGGTTATCAGAATTGCTGTGAACTACGCCGAAGGCTACAGTTACAACTGGGCCTCGTACATTGCGAAGGAATTCCTTGAAGATGCTCGCGACGCGCAGGAAAAAGGTAGACCCTTTCATTATTCATGGCTAATCGTACTTATTGCACTGATTGGGTGGAAAGAACCTACCGATGCACAGTTTGTTGCTGTGCCTCTGAGCATGCCGGGTGCAGCAAGGTACGCATCTCTCTCGGTGTCGCAGAACAAAGAATCCCAGCAGATGACGAACACTATGTTCGTCTTCTACGCCATGAGCATATCCTATGAGATCCTGCAAACACCGTGGCTCACTAATGAGCTGTTGTCTCAATATAACGGCGCAGCCAACTTTCCATCGACATGCATCATATTTTCATCCAGGCCCGCGCAGATCAAAAGCATCAATGGTTTAAGTTACTGTATGTAGTGACCAAAGAAGACATCCTCGCAGTAGTTCAACAGTGGTCGGCTGAATGGTTGAAGGACGCAGGGACAAAACCCACCATTCCAGTTCCCTCAGTTACCAATGTGGGAGCAGGCCCTAGTCATACACAGCAGCAAGACCCCCCTGAAGACAGTGAAGAACAAACTGAGTCACAGCAGAGTGAAAGCAACTAGGGTGGAGATGATGGAAATGAAGAAGAAGAAGAAGACTCGGTTAAAACTGCTTCAGAGCCTAATCGGCAGGATAAGTGCAAGATGCCAGAGCCAGAGGAAGAGAACAAACCCCAGTCCCGAAAGAAAACGAAGGCGTCGAAGGACAAGAATATTGACAAGGAGCCCAGCCTGACAAGTGAGGAGCTTGATTAGGATCTATCAAAGTCCACAGAAGTTCTCACCAAGAAATGGTCAGAATTTGCAGCCACACATCTGCATGCCATTACCGGTGTAGCAAAGCACATTTTGGAGTTGAAGGAATTAGCAGAAAAATCACTGACTGGCGCTTCAGTAAGCAGTGCCCCAGTCAGCATGCAGCTAGATCTAAGGCAATGGCCAACTAGAGATAACAAAGGCCAAGTGTCGATTTCAGCCCTCATATTAACGGATACAGCATCTCATTCGGAGATGAGTATGAAGGTTGGAATAGATTACACTAAGATGTCCATGATGGAGCTACATCTCTGTCAGTTAGCGATTCTGAAGGAAATCCAGGCACGTGACCACTATTTGAAAATGCAGTTGGAAAATGCCATAAGTCAGCAGCAAGGATTCGCAGCGCAGTTGGAGGCAGTGGAGAAGAGAAAGAGGGATGCAGAACGTAACTGGATTACACTGGTACGAGTTTTGGATGAGGCATGTCGAAGTCTTCCTGACTTCGACATACAGCTGGTGGAAGAACCAGAACAAATATTAGTCAAGATGAAAGACTACGCACAGCAGTCTCGCAGTGAAATAGAGAAGCTCAAAGCAGAACATGAGGCTCAGATTTCGTAGCTTCAACTCCGCATCATCCTGGAGAGCCCACCAGAGGTCAGGGAGCAACGCTGAGTAGACATTTAGGCCTCCACAGCAAAAATCTTGGATACTGTGAGCAGCACAGCAAAGCTACTAGAAGATAGTGTTGAGGCCTGGACCACCCTGCAGGAACATCCAGAAGTCAGACAACCGCAAGAAACCATCAAGCAGCGACAGACAGAGTTGGATGCAGTAAAAGCAGAAATTAAGACTCTACCGCCTATGGAGAAAATGCTCAAGGTAAAGCGAAGCAATGAACTCCAGCAGAAAATTGAGTCATGCAGAGAAAAAGCAACAGAAGTGGAAAATTCTATGCAGCCACTTAGTAGTGAAGCTTTCGAGTTGAGTACTGCTGTGGACACTCAACTCAAATTTTTGAGGGAATATGATACATTTGTGCAGAAAAAGGCCAACGAAGCATCAGCCGCAGTATTGCAGGAGTTGGTCAAAAAGGAGCAAGAAGATGAAAACATCATGCGTGGCCTCAACAAATAGTTCACTATCTTTGCGGACAAAGTTAGTTCACCAGAAGAATAGCAGAGTGTCCCGGGACGGGACACTAGTGAGTCTTAGGGGCCTGTTGGGGCACACACCTTAACGGTCCTTAACCTTGGTAACTCCATGGTTTTTGTGGAAATTTGTAAGTGGAGTTATGTCTAAAAACAGTCTTAGGGGTGTCAGGGTTGAGTCAAAGTCCTCTTTTTGTAATAAACCCATGGTTTCATCCCAGGGTTTAGGGTTCGGGGTGCCCATGGTTTCAGCCCATGGTTTTGTAATAAGTGCGCTGTATAAATAAGAACTCTTGTAAAGAAGTCAGTTTAGACTTTGGATGTAGATGAATTGATGTGAAGCTAAGGCTATTTTGTAAGAAAGGTTAAGTCCCAGCTGTGTGCGTGGATGACCTCTGCAACTGTGTGTGCAAAGGGTTTTGGGTGATTAAGAAGATCTGCAGCTGTGTGGGCAAAGGCCTGCTGCTGTGTGTATGGATTTGAGGATTTGAAGGGATCTACATCTGAGTGCACAGATCAAAATTGTGGTTTTTGTAAAGAGTTGAATAAAACACAGTTCTATGGACGTAGCCCCTACAATGGGGGTGAACCACGTTATATCTTGTGTTGTGGTTCTTTGTGTTGTTTGTTATGTTCTTTTATGCATTGATAAATATATATCTGATAAATAAGATCTCTGCTAAACACTAACTTCGCTGTGAATTCCCAGTAAAGGGTTAATCAAGTCACTCTTTGTTTATCTAACTGCGAAGTTATATATGTGAATGTCGAGGCTCTGTGTTGTATGATCATAAGTTATTAAAGGCTAAAGTTACAGTAATATCCCTCTTCTGCTTGCAGAAACCTGATTCTGTGGCACCCCATAGCTGTTTCAGGTGAGACTGCAACCTACTCACAGGTTGTTGCCGAAAGGGCCAACACTGTGGGTCTTTTGTTGGTGCAAAGTGAATGGTATAAAACCCGGGTCTGCCCTACTACCCAACACTTATCGAATTGCTTATGTATCTGGTCAACACTCGACCAAACATTAGATTTGCAGTAAACTCTTTGAGTCAGTTCATGGTTGACCCTCGAAGAGTGCATTGGACGACAATGAAACACATACTTTTATACATCAGAGGTACAATGGAGTATGGATTGGTTTATGAGTGCAGGGGGAGTGTACAGTTAGCAGGTTTCAAAGATGTTGACCGGCCAAGATGTGTAGAGGACCAAAAGAGTACTTCAGGTTGTTGTTTCATCATTGGATCAGGGGTTGTCTCTTGGTTCATCAGGAAGCATAAGTTAGTTGCGTTGAGCTTGGTAGAGGCTGACTACATGGCAGCCAGCATGGCTTCTTGTGAGGGTATTTGGTTGAGGAAGTTACTTGCAGGGTTGTTCGAGTATGATCTAGAGGATAGTGTATTTCATTGTGACAATCATAGTGGAATCAGGATATCTAAGAATATAGTGTTCCATGACCAGAGCAAACACATAGACATCAGATACCACTTCTTGAGAGATTGTGTTTAGAGGGAAACCATTCGGTTGGAGTACATACAGATAAATGAGCAGGTGGTGGGAATTTTCACCAAGGCACTTTGCAGACAGAGTTTTGTAAATTGTGGGGATAAGTTGGGGTCAATATCAAATCCCTTCCTCATTGAGAGGGAGTGTTAAAATAGTAGAAACAAGAAAAGTCCTCCTGCATGCATGTGTTCTTTCATGCAGAAGACTTAAATTAGGAAACTAGTTGTATTTAATTTACTTTTCCTAAGTTTACTTTGGAAAATAAACTAAAGTGATCTAAATTAACTTTAGTGAACCACTAGTTAAAGTGAAAGTGAAATTAGGGTTTTCGCTTTACCTAAGGTTCAAAAAGAGAGATCAATTGTTGGTGAGAAAACACACACTTGTATTCCGACAGAGACAGGATACAGATAAGGAGAGAAAGTCAGATAGAGGAATTAGCTGAGAAGATGAAGGAGCGAGCAGCAGGATCATCGAGCTTCATACAGTGTTACAGAGAGAAATTTCTATGGCTTGGGGTACCACAACAGACAGCTTGACTCCAAAAATCAATCCTTTTCAATATGCAAGAGAAATCAAATATCTAACACTAAAGGATCATATGTCGTACCTTATTCCGGACGGTTGAATTAGATCCTCGTTGAGCTTTCCAACTTCATCTTGAATTGATGAATCACTTCCTCAACAACAAGTAAACAAGACAAGCATCCAATATATATTGGTGTTAGATCTACTCTAACATATATAATCAACAATGTATAAGCATTTGAAATCATCCATGGATAAAATATTCATTCAAACATACATTATTGGATAGGAAAAGATATTTCTATTAACATAAAATTAGAGATTACAATGAATACAACTTCTATCGGCACGTCTGCGAATCGCAGAAACTGAATCCCCCACTTGGGCCTCCACCACCTCAATCCTCCATCTCTCGATGGCAAGCTCACAAGCAAAAGGCAAGCTTGGGAAGAACACTAAAGTGCTCCAAGGGACAAAGGGATGCAGACTCAAGCATGAATTTCGGCAACAATGGACTATAGTTTCTTTGCTCTCAATTCTCTTATGCCTTCAATGTATCCAAAGGATTCCTTACATAGCTTTTCAATGGGGTAATGAAACGTCGAATTCGAGCAATCTCAATGCAAATGGAAGGCCAGGAGACAAGTGAATCAGATGCATGTCAAGGAAAACTCCAAAAGGATTTGGATTTTGTACACATCTTGATGTATGCAGTTTTGGGGGTCAAACCTGTGTATATATGTGATAAGGGGTTTAAAAGTCGTGTATAGCAATTTTCACATGTTTATAGGGATGGTATAGGAAACATCAAAGGACAAAAAATGGTCAAAGGGGTCTAAGGAGTCTGCAAAGGGACAGGGGAAGGCCATACAAGTGTGATTCACCTAGAGTGGTAAAATCAGCTATAACAAATGCCCCCTAATGTGTGAGGTCAGAGGGGTCATACGATGGATGAAATACATTATAATTCCATCCCAGATGTGGAGTGATGAAGAATCCCAAAAGAAAGACCAGCCACCCAATCAGCATAGTATAATGATACAACTCTGCACATAATTGCAAATACCTATAGCAGTTCTGAATACATAAGAGTACAATGGCCATGAATAGGCATGATACAAAATATCCCATAAGTAGTCATCACCATGTACAATATACATAGATCAGAATCTCCATGATGAAGATATACAAAGGATCATGATCTCCATAATGGCTGAAGATATACAATGGATCAAGATCTCCATAATAGCTGGAAATGTCTGACATATATTGGAATCAAGTAACGAGAGCTGAAATCTCATGAACATTGGCACGATCAAGGAGGTAACATATAAGAGATGCCACCAATCTAGAAGGTCTTCTACACAAACCACTACAAGTACAAGTCCTACTATGTGAATAGAGGTGTCGAGGTCGAACATAGTAGTCCATCGTCTAATTACCGGTCATTGATGTATACTGTTAATAGACGCGAGATCACCCACTGTTACAGAGAGAAATTCCTATGGCTTGGGGTACCACAACAGACAACTTGACTCCAAAAATCAATCCTTTTCAATATGCAATAGAAATTAAATATCTAACTCTAAAGGATCAGACCTCGTACCTAATTCCAGATAGTTGAAGTAGATCTCGGTTGAGCTTTCAAACTTCGGCTTGAATTGATAAATCACTTCCTCAACAACAAGTAAACAAGACAAGCATACTATATATATTGGTGTTAGATCTATTCTAGCATATATAATCAACAATGTATAAGCATTTGAAATCATCCATGGATAAAGTATTCATTCAAACATACATTATTGGACATGAAAAGATATTTCTATTAATATAAAATCAGAGATTACAATGAATACAATCTCTGTCGACACGTCTACGAATCGGAGAAACTGAATCCCCCACTTGGGCCTCCACAACCTCAATCCTCCATATCTCGATAGCAAGCCAACAAGCAAAAGGAAAGCTTGGGAAGAACACAAAAGTGCTCCAAGGGACAAAGGGATGCAGACTCAAGAACAAGTTTTGGAAACAATGGACTATAGTTTCTTTGCTCTCAATTCTCTCTTATGCCTTTGATGTACCAAAGAGTTCCTTATATAGCTTTTCAAAGGGGTAATGAAAGGTCGAATCCAAGCGATCTCAAGGCATATGGAAGGCCAGGAGTCAACTGATTCAGATCCATGTCAAGGAAAACTCCAAAAGGATTTGGATTATGTACACATCCTTATGTACACGGTTTTAGGGGTCAAACCCGTGTATATATGCGATTAGGGGTTTAAAAGTCACCTGTATTAATTTTCACATGTTTTTAGGGATGTTCAAGGAAACATAAAAGAAAAAAAAATGGTCCAAGGGATCTAAGGAGTCTATAGAGGGATAGGGGAAGGCCATACAAGTGTGATTAACATGGACTGGTAAAATCAGCTACAACAGATGCCCCCTAATGTGTGAGGTCAGAGGGGTCATACGATGGCCGAAATACATTATAAGTCCATCCCAGAAGTGGAGTGATGAAGGATCCCAAATTGAAGACCAGCCACCCAATCAACATAGTACAATGATATAACTCTGCACATACTACAAATACATATAGCAGTCCCAGATACATAAGAGTACAATGGCCATGAATAGGCATGATACAAGATATCACATAAGTGGTCATCGCCACATAAAATTTACATAGATTAGAATCTCCTTGATGAATATATACAAAGGACCATGATCTCCATAATGGCTGAAGATATATAATGGATCAAGATCTCCATAATGGCTAGAAATGTCTGACATATACTGGAATCAAGTCACAAGAGTTGAAATCTCATGAACACTAGCACGATCAAGGAGGTAGCATATATAAGATGCCACCAATCTAGAAGGTCTTCTACACAAACCACTACGAGTACATGTCCTACTATGAGAATAGAGGTGTCAAGGTTGAACATAGTAATCCATTGTCTGATTACCGGTCATTGATGTATACCATTAACAGACACGAGATCACCCACCGATAATGAAAATGGGAATCAAGGTACTAGAGTGCAAACTAACAAGTGTGAAAAAATGTGTTGAGGTTCAACACTTGAGAGTGTAGAAATAATAGATCAATGCTATGTGCAATGATGCTAAAAATAAGCACAGTAAATAGATCTTGCTACTAAGAATTCTCACAAGCATACACAGGAAAAATAGAGAGAAGAAAATAGACTGAATCACATGAATGAAGAGATGAATATTGGTGTGTATCCTTCCATTGAATAATTATGAATAATAGAGTACATAAATATATCTTCCCTCATAGGAAAGTCGAATTATATGGAAACAACTCATAAAGCTCAAAAAGGCTGACTTACCCAAATATAGCAAACCCCCATAGGTGGATAAAGCACTTGCTAAATCTATCAAGGACCTCACGAGTTGGAAAAAGCATGAGTGAGTTGTCAAGGAGATGGAAATAACATGCTAATCCTAGAAAATGGAGAAAAACTAATGGAGGATGGGTTGGAAACAAAAGCTCCCAGTTTCCTAGTTGACTAGCTTTTATCTTATCCATAGAAAAGCAGGAAAAAGCAGAAAAAGCAGAAAAAAGCAGAATCTGCTATAAGGTGCTGCATACTAATTCTAGATGAACCCAAAATCAGAAATAACTCATTCCTAGTATATAGATGGCATGCATTGACTTTAAGGTGCCACCTAATTAAGCTAGTGGGTGAATAATTAATCAAATAATGATTAATTATTTTATCCTAAGTTGTGAGTGGGTTTAATATATTCCCACACCCCCCTATAAGTCTGACTTTATGATGGTATGACAAAAAATATGGATGCATATGGATGCATATAGGGCCCAGCAACAAGGCTATGGTCACCCTTTTACAATTATTATGTCCAAAAAAGTGAGGAAAGAGGAAAAACCACATGGGGAAAATCCTCCCTCAAGATAGGACAAGGCACAAAATTTGAAATACGTATGTCTTCAACATATCCTTATCTTCACTTGAATCAGCTGAGTGAACTTCTTCTGGATGGAAGACTTGTTGAAGAAATCATGAACTCCATGATCATGTGCTGGAGTGTAGAACCTGCAAGAAGGAAGAGGAGAGAAACCTTGTATCTCATCATCTGATGAAGTAGGAGCATTATCTGAATGCTTCTTGCTACTATCAAACTCTGATCTACAAACATAACCTGAAATGGAAAAGAGATCTGTGCATACTCCTTCCCAAAGAGTACAAAAAATAAGGCAATTTATTTCACACCCAATTCCCTGAATAGCTGCAAAATTGTGATGTGAATCACATGTAAATCTTCCAATATGTTGTAGCACCTATATAGATCTGATATGAGGCTGATAAAAAACTTATATATCAGAAACATTAGCATATGGAACAGCAAATACAAAGGCTTCAGTGGCTCCATGAGGATATAGGGCTAGACTAGGAAAAATATGAACAACTGGGGAAAACTTATAGGTGTAAAAATCTGAATGATGGATGGGCATAAGATCTGAACCATAAGTGTTTAGAATAGATCCAAACATGTTTAATATCAGTCCAAATATGACTAAGGACATGGATAACCAGCCAAAGAAAGATAGGAAAGACTTCAAACCATGCAATATAAATATCACTGCATAAGAGACCAATGAGGAATCAGCAGGTGATCTTGGGATTTGTATAGTCTTTGGATTATTCAGAGGTATGGTAGATGGTATGGATGGTGGTATTATATGTGTCAGACATGCATATCATCCTGCAAACAATCTTCTAAATCAGATATACAAGCTTGTGAGGAAGAGCTGCTCAAAGGTAAGTCAATATCTAGTGAAAAATCACAATTTTTGGGAGATGAATCCAGTAGACTGAGAGGAGGATCATCAAAGAAAGATTCTTATATTTCTGATTCTGATATATCAGAGGATAAATATATATCAGAGACATGAAAAAAGCAGAGAACTCTGGCACTCAAAGCATAAGTTATATCACCTTGGAACTACGCAGTATGACATTGTTTTGAGGAATCAGCAGGCTTCTCTAGTTCATCTGGAACTTCGATCTTGTGCTTCTCAAGAAGCTGAGACATGATGTCCATATTCTTCTTGAAACACTTCCTATCTGAATGAAAACCCTTTCTTCAATAAGAACACTTGGATGTGATCCCTTTCTTCTTAGCTTTCTTCATTAAATCTTCATATGAATCTTCATCTTCACTTTCTGACTTTGGCTTCTTCACAATTTGCTTTTCTTTTGATTTGAATTTATTGCTTCCTTGAACCAAGAGAGCATGATCCTTTCCCTTTGGAGAATTAAGGACACCCATATGGATCAATTTATCTTGCTCCTTTGTCAGTGAATCAAGAAAAGAATTTAAAGAAGGCATTTTCCACTTAGGAACAGCAAGCCTAGTAGCATGAAAGGTAGACACAAAAACCGAGTAATCAGGACCCAATTTTGAAAGAATGGAAAGGATTAATTGATCATATACTTTCTCAATCCCACATTGCTTGAGCATTAGAACAAGTGACTTGAACTTGGTGAAGAAACCCTGAAGGGATTCAAAATTGCTTGGACTCAGTGAGAATAACTCAATCTCCAATTGATGCGCTCTTAGCTCATCTTGAACTCCAAAGAGAGACTCCAGTTGAGTCCATACTTGGTTTGGAGTGGTCAAACCATCTAGATGAAAGAGTAGATCAGGAGAAATAGAGAGGCAAAGCAATCCATAGGCTTCATCCAACCTATTATGCCACTTAGCTTTCTCAATCACAGCATTGGGCTCATTCTCTAAAGCTAGTGTAACTCTGTATAATCCTCTACTGCGCAATAGAATGGAGATTTTTTCTTTCCATTCGTGGTATTTGAAGGAAGTAATAATTATAGCTGATGAAGAATCCATATTGCTGAATTGATGTGCTCAAGAATAAGATCTCTGCAACCTGCAAAACAAACTAGGAGAAAATCTTGAAGCTCTTCTTCAGAGAGGGATAGGAGACTGGAAGCACTCCTCAACTCTGTAGAAATAATAGATCAACCTTGTATCTCTGATACCATGTAGAAATAATAGATCAATGCTATGTGCAATGATGCTAAAAAGAAGCACAGGAAATAGATCTTGCTACTAAGAATTCTCACAAGCATACACAGGAAAAATAGAGAGAAGAAAAGAGACTGAATCACATGAATGAAGAGATGAATATTGGTGTGTATCCTTCCATTGAATAATTATGAATAATAGAGTACATAAATAGATCTTCCCTCATAGGAAAGTCGAATTGTATGGAAACAACTCATAAAGCTCAAAAAGGATGACTTACCCAAATATAGCAAACCCCCATAGGTGGATAAAGCACTTGCTAAATCTATCAAGGACCTCACGAGTTGGAAAAAGCATGAGTGAGTTGTCAAGGGATGGAAATAACATGCTAATCCTAGAAAATGGAGAAAAACTAATGTAGGATGGGTTGGAAACAAAAGCTCCCAGTTTCCTAGTTGACTAGCTTTTATCTTATCCATTAGAAAAGTAGGAAAAAGCAGAAAAAGCAGAAAAAAGCAGAATCTGCTATAAGGTCCTGCATACTAATTCTAGATGAAACCAGAATCAGAAATAACTCATTCCTAGGATATAGATGGAATGCATTGACTTTAAGGTGCCACCTAATTAAGCTAGTGGGTGAATAATTAATCAAATAATGATTAATTATTTTATCCTAAGTTGTGAGTGGGTTTAATATATTCCCACAGAGAGGATCCATCGATCAGGGGACATTGATGTATTCCCAAATACTGTCGATGGCGAGAGAACCTACCACTGATGACTGCAAGTCTCAAGGCACTCAAAAATGACTCTAGATTCCAATCCTAGAATAAATGATATGAAGTCGATGGGATGAAATCTGCTAGAATGAGGGAATTAAGGCATCCCCCATCATCCAACACGAGGTACTCAGCAAAGCTGTATAATGTCGAAGGACTCGATCATAAGGTGCACAAACCAGTAACTGTACTGAGAATGGTCGACATGCAAAGTCAAGATAACTGAGGAATGGCCGACTCAGGTTTCAACTTCCTTCGAACAAGAGAATAACGGTGAATGGTGACTAAATAAAAGTAGCATAGAGTCGATATACAAAACTAGGACATCTCTGTGACATAGGAGGCATCGACAGAGGCTCCATGGGGACTGCAAGCTTAGCCAGTTGGTGGAGATAAACTCAGATAAATGAGTATAGCTCCTAAAGTCAAACTATAAACCCAACCAATGGATGTGACATACAGTGCTCTATTCGAAGGTGACACGACTCAACAGCTGCCAAAGATAACATCTTTCCTTGTCCTGCTTTTTGTTTTTTTGAATTTTTTTTGGAATTTTTCAAATATTTAAAAAGATTGAAAAAGAATAAAACTTCTTTATAGTTACAGACTAGGAGGAGACGAGTGTCATAGGGGCAAACAAACCAGTTTCAAGTAGTGGAACATACCTATTCTCAATGCAAGGATACATGTGTAGGATAGCGACACTTGGGGGAAAATCCCCTCCCAATAAAAAGGGAATCAAGCTGCAAAGGATATATAAAATGGCTCTGCATGGCTAGACATGATACAAGCTTGGGATATATGGCTAAAACGCAATGTCAGGGAAGCCTGCATAAAGCTCAATAAGGTAGGAAAAGCTCATGATAATGCAATTACAACTTGACATAAGGGAGTCCTGAGGGAAATAGGCCAGCAAAAGATCAAGAGGAGTATGAGGCTCTTACGAAATGTCATGGCAATACTGCACAACGGACTCCTACACCCTAAGGGAGAAAACGTCAGCATGGGCACCAAATTCAAATAAGGTGCTAACTAGGGTACCCATGTAAGGTCAAGCTCTACCACTCATACCATGCCACTTATAAAATAGCAAGAAGGTTCCGTGACATAATAGAGTGGGTTCGTACCTAAGGCTATAATGAAATGGTCATAAGGTCATGCAAAATGCAAACAGTGATGAAACCTAACCTATATGCCAGTTTAGACATGATACTTGAGATAGACATGAACAGGTCAATCCAACGACTAAAACGGCACTCAAAAAGGTCTCCTACATCATAAATTAGGTCAAAAACGGTCCAAAATGATTAGAAATGGTCCAAACTATAGGAAAGGGGGTACAAATTTTCCAAATTTTGAAAATTTTCTATAAATAGTAAAAAATTCAAAACATTATAAAACACTTGAAATTTTTACCCAATTGAGCTCATATTTTCAACAGCAAATTCTAGGAGATCCAGCTGGCGGAATCCACTCCTGTTTCTTCCAGGTACTTACCCATGCTCTTCTCTTCCATTTTGATGCAATTTTTATCAAAATCCATGGTTATTTGGGATTTCTAGGCCAATCCAAAATAGGCGTTGTGGCCCATGTGGAAATTGAGGGTTTTTTCGTGTATAGGGCTGGATATACATGGAAAATTCCCTCACAGTCACATACATATGTGGCTATTTGCCAAATAGTCACATATGCGGCCACGCATGAGGTTTTTTAAGTATTCTAATGGGAAAACTTGCAATGTTTTGTGCAGGATAGTCCTAGAATGGAGAGAACATGAACATGGTGATGTAGAGGAGGCAGTAAGGGCCGATATAATGGATCAACAAGCGCTAAGTGTATGTGGGCTCTACAAATTTTGGTGTCTTGGTGGCTTAAGGGCTAAACCAAGATTATTGCAGATGCTGGTGGATTACTGGGATATAGACTCTGAGTCATTCTAGATAGATGGGATGTCCCTCACCATAGAGGTGGAGGACATATACTTTATTACTGGACTTCCCTAATGGGGGGAAGTAGCGAACCTACGTTCTCGTGGGCCTGGAGGTGGCCTGACTATAGATGAGTACATTGCAGTGTACTGATATCTGAACACGGAGAAGGTGGGGAGTCAGATCCCAACCAACTCTATATAGGTGCTGGGCCTAAAGGCCATCCTACTGACACTGGGCAGGATAACAGGCTTGGATTCACTCCACCAAGCCTCGCGGCCTCTGATGTTCTATGCAATGGAGTGCATGAGACCCACGGTATATGACTGGAGCACTACACTACTGGGCAACATGAAACACCATCTCAGTGAGTGTAATATGGGAAGAGTGCGAAACTTCGATTTCAACAGCATACTGAGCATGTTTTTCTTTGAGCGTGTTCTAGGATTGAGCCCCAGAGTTGACGTTCCTCTACACGGGGTTCGAGCTCCAGACCAACGATTTGGGTGGATGCGATGCGCAGACTGGGTGGAGGTAGGGTGTCTAACCCCTATCTAGCTGAGTTCTTTCTGTGATGGCGACAACAGATAGTTGCCATCGATGACTAACCCTATGCAGGGATAGATTTTCGGGGGGACCCGGACATGCCTTTACCACCAGGATCGGCATACGATGACATAGGTAACGAATCTCGACCCTCTCTTTAAATTTTTGAGTTATTTAAATTTTTTTTGTGTTTTCTGATTATATGGAATAAAAAGACATGTTTTTGAGTGACAATACATAGTGACATCTACCATATGCATGCAGATGTGGGACCATGGCGGCCTAAAGGATTCCCTCATCATATACAGAGGGGAAGAGGAGATGATATCATGGGTGTGGATGTGGAGCAGACACTCCAGAGCATTCATACCAATCTTGTGAGGCTGACACACAGAGTTCCCATGACGCAAGTCGAGGAATTTCCTGAGGCTATGCAGTGCCAGGTGGTGGGTGTACCACGATCATGGGTATGATTATTCTGACAGCTATCTAGATCCATAGTGACATTCCATGATCACAACCCCCCTCCTCCTCCACAGGCTTAGATACCTAGGAGTTATACATTTTGTATTACTGTGTATTATATTTTGGTGGCTCAAGAGCCCCATTTTTGTATCATGACACTATGTATTACCACATTTTGGATGTTTATAAAAAACATTATGATGATCGGTTTATTTATTTACATGTGTAAAAATTTGTGTTTGTGATGAATTTATTGTGTATGAAACAAATGCCAATATAACACGTAGTTAGCATATGAGTCAGCAACTTGATTATTAATTCTTGGAATATGTATGTATGTTATATAGTCAAATTGTCATTCTAATAATCTCACATGTAAGAATATTCTTAATAATGTCAGATCTCTAACATGGTACAAACCATTAAGCTGTGACACTACTAGCTCCGAATCAAGACGTACCTCAAGAGAGAGAACACCATTTAAAATGGCATCCCGTAGAAGCTCAATAACGACACTATATTCAACAACATTGTTTGAAGATGGTCGTAAACATACACCTCTTGAAGACAATACCTGACCCATAGGAGTATAAATCACCCAAGCAGTAGAGGCTAAGTGTTGAGTGTGATGGCTCACACCATCCGTGAATCCTATGTAGGTGGAATATTCCATTGACATATGCCAAAAGAAGCAGAAACTAATCACAAACCCAATCACTATAAGAAAAAGACCTACCTATGCAAAACTGTACAATAATATACAATAACCAGCCTTGGCTGAAAATCATGCATAGTACTTCTTGAGATAGAGCCCATTCCTAGGCTCCGCCAAGGCCATTCCCTCATAATCCACTGACTCATAGGTTCCCTTCTCTAACACACATTTGACCATGCCACATGGGGTTAAACTTTCCTTCCCCCAAGGGTTCTTTCAGTTGATCCCACAAAAAAACCAAGTCTCCCTCACTGAACCTCCTTGGATGGATAGACTTATCGTACTGGACCTTTACGCAATGTTTATTGACTTCTAGAGCCACCAAGGCATCTCGACACTGCTCATCAAGTTGCTCAAGCTGGACCAAACACTCCTCCAATGGAGAAGTGTCCAATAAGAGTTCTACAGCTAGCTTTAAAGAAGGAATCTCGCACTCAACCGACAATACTGACTCCACTCCATGTACAAGTTGATATGGAGAAAAACCCGTGGCAGTATTAATAGCGGTTCTATATGCCCACAAAGTAGGATATAACATAATGTGCCAATTATTCTTGCTTTGTTCAATGGTTCGTTGCAGAATGGATTTGAGTGATTTGTTCACTGCTTCTACCTGTCCATTCGCTTGAGGGTAGTAAGAAGAGGAATGCTCTTATTTGTACCCTAACTTTGATGCCAACTCTTCCATCATATAATTATGAAATTTCAAGCCATGCTCAGTGACAAGCTCTTTCAGAATCTCGAACCAAGTAATAATCTGGTTGAATACGAAGTGTGCGGCTGTCTCATCGTCAGATTTAACTGTAGGCATAGCCTCAGCCATTTCATGAAGTAATCAACAGCCACTATGATATGATGATGCTCCCCAGCTGAAGTTGGGTTGCAATCCATAAAATCGAACCCCCACTTAGTGAAGGGACTAGTGGTGATGATGGGATGTAACGGGGCAGGTTTCGAGTGCATATTACATGCAAACACCTGGCAAGGGTGGCACCTCTTGACCACATCAACACAATCCTTAAAGATCGACAGCCAGAAATAACCTGCTCTTAATATTTTTTGGGTTGTAGAAAGCCCAGATAAATGACCACCACATGCCCCTCTGTGGCAATCATTCAACATTACCTGAGGCTCCTCATGAGTTAAACAACATCATAAAATGGAATCTACCCCACGGCAGTATACATTGTTATCCGCTATGAGGTAATTCTTAGACACATGACGTAATCATCGTCGTTCATCCCGTGAGAGGTGAGTAGGTACCTTCAATGTTTGTAAATATATAATGATATCCCCATACCATGGGTCTAAAGTTGAGATTAACAAGATGTGTTCATCGATAAACATATCTTCACAAACCAACTCCTCGGCCTCTCTTGGGAAATCCAATATAAGCTCTGCAAAAATTAACGATTTCTTCGAATTTTCCGAAACAAACTCGAGATCGAATTCTTGTAGGATGACAATCCATTTATTATATCTTCCCCTAATCATCCTTTGAGTGAGGACGAATTGAAATGGATTGAAATGGGCTACAACCAAGGTCTAGCAAAAGAGAATATAATGTCTCAACCATTGAACCACATGTACGGTAGCTAAAGCAAGATTCTCAACATGAGAATAACGAACCTCCACGTCAATAAGATTCCAGCTCAAATATTATATGACATGCTCTTGGAGCTCCTCATCCTCTTGAACCAAAACCATACCAATCGTCTCCATGGACGTGGCCACATAAAGTAGAAAATCACGGCTATAGTCTGGGGGACTAATCACCGGGGCCAATCCTAGGGCTCGCTTGAGCACATCAAAGGACTCCTAGGCTCCCTCATCCCAACAAAAGGTGGTGTCCTTCTTCAAAAGATGCATGAAGCCTCTAGTCAAATTGGAAAAATTGACAACGAATCTCCATAAGAAGTTTTCCATGCCTTGCAAACATTGAAGATGACAAATATTTTTTGGGGGAGACAACTGAAGTATTGCCTCAACCTTCAAAAGGTCGACTCTTATACCCTCCTTAGAAACGATGAATCCTAACAAGTGACCTGACTTCACACAAAAGATGCACTTGTGAGGATTTAACCTGACCAAATAATGGCAGCATCTTTCGAATACCAATCTCAAATGATAGGAATGACGCATTCTCATATGAGAATGAGTAGCAAGGTCATCCAAAAATACTTCGATAATCAATTTGAGATCGTGGAAGATCAAGGTCATGGCCCACTAAAAAGTAGCTCCGACGTTCTTAAGGCCAAAAGGAATTTTTCGATATGCAAAAGTTCCCCAAGGAAAAATAAATGCCATCTTATGTTGGTCCTCAGGTTTAATTTGTATCTAATTATATCTGGAAAAGCTGTCCATGAAGGAAAAAACCTTGCTACCCACACACTCATCCAAAATATGATCAATAAATGGTGTGGGGAAATTGTCCTTAGGACAGGCACGATTCAAAACACAGAAATCAGTAAATATGTGGATTGCTCCTTGCTTTTTATCCACCAGAATGGGGTTTGAAACCCACTCCATCAAGGGAATGGGATAGATAAAACTGGTTTTCAATAGTTTCTCTATCTCTTCCTTAATCACAGGTACTTTCCAAGGATTCACCGCATGCAAGCGTTGGGATAAGTCTTAATCTCGTGTTCGACAATACGAGGGTCGATACCTGGCATCTCATCGTAAGACCGAGAAAAGATATCACAAAATTATTTAAACAACTCGATGTACTCTTGAATCTTAGCATGGGAACATTCTGCCCCAATATAGACATTCTCTATCCTGCCAGGATCGTGAGAGATATTGATAGGAATCATTGGAGATATATTTTCCATGTTTCCATCAGCCATCAAACCATGAGAGCTTAATGGAACCATAGGAATACCAACACTCTCACTAAGAACCTCCCTAAATTCCTCACACTCCAAGTGATCAAGCTTAGGAAGAAATTAAGATCTATGATGGAGCTCTTCCCATGGTGGCTCAACCCCCGACATGGCCTCAATAATTGCTTCGTCTGAAGGGAAAACACTATCAAGGTATTCATGCATGTGAGAAGCCTATAACTCCCATGTAGGAAGCACATAAGGGTCCTTCTCATCCATTCGCAAAGAGGAAGGACTAGGCTCTGCAACACTGTCAATATTAGCTTGATAAGCTACCATAGTTGCAGGAACCAACACGTCCGTCACGATGGGCTCACTTGGAGTACTCGGTGTAGGAAGAATCCAAGGATCTTCCATATGACTTGTGCGGAAAGACACCGATCTCATAGATGTCGAAGCCTCACCAGAATTAGACCCTATCATAAGGATCGGTGCAGGAGAACTAAAACTTCCCATGAGGGATGGATACATGCCTACACCCACACTCCCAGTTGCCGGCTAAGAGTGTTCAATGATCGGGATCGAAGCTCCTGAAGATGCAGTAACCGACGGATTCTTCAATGACGTTTGATCAATCATGACTATCTTCCTATTAAATGGAAAGCATACAACGTGAAATAGGGAAGAAGCTACGGCTTGCATACTGTATATCCAATTCCTACCCAACAATAGATTGTCGTCAAGGGGCACATCAACCACCTCGACCTCTATCGCAACGGTCTTCCCTCCCAAATGGACCTTAAGGGAAGGAAGGATCCCGTGCGGCCTAAACGATCTCCCATCGAATGTAGTTAACATGGTCATGGATTTAGACAAATTAGGGGAACCTAAACCCTTCCAACATGAGAAATACATCACAGAAGCAGCAGCGCCTTCATCAATCACAGTGTGCTTGACGGTCATATTAATACATTATACGTGAATCAAAAGAGACAAATAGTAAGGAAAGCAAGGCTGAAGTCCTGCGGTTGCAAATTTAATCACGGAGGAAGAATTCTCATCATTCACTCCAAGGGAAGAAAGCAAAGCCTTCCTTTGTGAAGGAAAACTCTAAAGCACTTCCAGTGCATACATTGCATAAGGAGTGTGGCCCAAATCCTCGACAAATGAATAGTTCTGGGCGGCTCGGGCATTAGGATTGTTCCTCGAACACTTAAGGACTCCCTTAGGAATGCGAGGTGCAACTTCATATTTATCCATAGGTTTCTCAATACGCAAAGGAGTCCCTGGTTGATCAGGCTCCTTCCTTGGGCTGCGTTGTGAAGAACCATAGTCTTTCGTACGAGTCACAACTTTCACAGCATGTACCATGTTAATGCAACCACAACCACTACCCTCCGATGGATCTTGATCACCACCAGACTGATCATGGGTCCTTGAGTTCATATTTTGATTGTGAGGTAAAGGGTTAGTCAGCACAGCTGGGCCCTATGCCAAGAATCTCAAGGATTCATCGATACGAGGGCACAAGTAAGTGAGGTGATCATCCTTACACAACTTGCAAGGAAATTTAACCTTACATTTAGCTTCCTTGTCCCCCCAACATTATGGGTGTTCTTGTCATTATTATTAGCATTCTTATTCCTATTCCCACCCTTATGATTATTCTTACCCTTCTTTTTATTTAGTCTGAGCAGTTGGTTACCCTTCTGGTCCAACGATTGTACTGAAAGCACACTCCTCATTTGGGCAGGTTGAGACAAATCCATGGCTTGTCCCAAAGCAGATTGGTTGATTGAAAATTAGCTAACTTGTTTTGCAACTGAATCGACAGTTTTAGTACTCGCACAACCAACAAATCCATCGGCATGTGGTCCAGGTTTAACTTTGGGGTCGAAACTAGAACACAAAGCATTTGGAATGATCTCATATAACAAAACAGACTGAGCATAAATCAAATCCAGTTCCTGCACCCTAAAAATGGCTTGTTCCTCATTTTGCACTCCAAATGTAGATACATCCTTCACTATATATGGCAATAATGACTTAAGGAAGCATTCGAGGAGGAATTTCCACGAGATAAAGGATTTAATCAACCTCTTCCATATACACCACTCTTGGATATGATCCGAGATATGTGTGGCTTTATCCTGCTGAAATGTCAACAAGAGTTCAGTACCAACGTCATAACGCACTGGTAGCTGGAAGTGGTTAAGAAAAGTCATCTCTAAGTCATCGAACAGAGCGAATGCCCCCCTAAGTATCTCTATATACCATTTTGCGGTAGGCCCTGTAAGGGTGCGTTGAAATAGCCTTAAACAGATTGAGTCCTAATGTAAGGAATTTGAAGAGCACCATAGGTGAAAAGTATTAACATGTTCGCTCGGATCCTCTCATGGTTTGCCCTCGAATTTGGGTATGTCTGAGGGAAGCTTAGTAGGGACAGTCAACCAAGCCGGGTCATGAGCTACAGGATCGTTCATCAATTTCTACAAGTCTGGAATATTCAACGTTGCGAGGAAAGGGATCCTAGGATGATGAGGTCGATGGACCGCTCCCTGATAGTTCTGATTCACATAGGTCTGATTACCACCATGGCCTTGGTCATAGTGCCCTCCTCCCTTTTGACCCGTATAAGGTGGCATGGAAGCACCATAGTGTGGTGTACCTTGACTATTCAGAGCTACAAAGCCATAATTTGGAGAGTAAGCAGGTTGTTGATACCCACCCCCATAAGGTGAAGAACATTGTCCATACTACGTCCCATAATAGGGTTCATAAGTCATCGCATGAGATGTCCCATGAGACACTCCATAAGTAGGAACATACGCTCTGGAAGTAGGAATGTGACCTCTAGAAGTATGACCATTACCTCCCAAAACAACGTGCGGTGCATGTACCTGAGACACAATTGGTCTAGTAACCGTAGTACGGATATCACTCATAGCAATGTTTTGGCCCGAAGGACCACGTGAATGAGGTGGAGGGTGAACATTCAAAGAAATAGGGACAGAGGATAAAGGGATCTATGTAATTATGTACATGCTATTCCCTATAGTCACTCGTCTCGGATCTGGTATCCTAATAGGATCGCTAACCCTAGACCTAGGAGGAATATGTGATGTAGCTTCCACCGCTGGGATGGAAGGTGCAATGTGACTTGTGCTCCAAAACCTCTCCGCATGGAAAGGAATGAGAGTGCCCCAAGGCATAGTGTTAGGCTCAAACTCAGATTTGACATGGAATGCCAAATCATGTGTGGGAAAACCAGACATACCATAACTACCATAACTAGTGCTCGCGGGTTCAAAATGAGTCTCATCATCCTCCGGCATTCCATACCAGCGATGCGTCAATGAGGAATCTGCCCTAGAGTAAGTAGGTTGATCATGAAAGGTTCCTATCTCAGAAATCATAGGACCTAACTCAGTCAAATCAGGTGAAGGATCATAGAGAGGAGTAAACTCCCCATCTTCCACATGAATCGGAGAAGGTGGTTGAGGAATACCTTCTATATGGTCTCCCATGGTGTGTCAATCAATGTGCGAAGTAGTCCACCTGGACTGTCTATTTCTCTCTCCCAAAGGAGGAGGAGATGTAGAAGGAGGAAGTCCTGCTAAACGACGAGAACGGCAAGGAGCCACACCCGAATCCACAATGGCTCAAAAAATATCAAAGACTCTCTATCTATGCAAACCCTAGGAAAGCTAACATGCACAGAGCAATCACCAAGAAAATCTAAATCCAACCACAAGAAATCAAGGGTAGGATAAGTAAGCCCCTGAATGAAGCAGGTATGTCTCACCTAAGAGAGGCTTGAGACTCCCATACACAATGAGAAGAGGTACATAACCAATTATGGTGGCCCTCAGCTTCAACACGTAAAGCGACTGTGCTGTCCGAACCAACCTGGCCGGGACACCCGCAGAATAACCCCTACAGAGTACCCCCTTGATATCCTAGGTAAGGCCACTAAGGTCACCTCAATATAATGAATGCTCAAGTGGACAGTCGCAGGCGAGATTGACCATATGGGCAGGGTAGAAAAGCCTGAAACTCTCGATAGAGCCCCCATATATGAATACAATCCTGTAAATATCTCCGGTGCTACTTAGTTATGACTAGGGGTCATCCCAATAAACAACCTCTCACATTGCCTCGTGCTTAACTCCCTTTTGAGAAGAGGATCCTCAGAAACACTGGTTATACCAAGGAATTTCACACACTCACCTGGACAGACACATGCATGTTGTTGTTTAGTGGTCTTGGAGAATTAACTCACAATGAACTATTCCAAGACCCTAAAACCCAATCTTGTTGGTGAACCCTATCAAATAAAATAGCGTAGTTCATTTTAATTAAGCATTGATTTTAATTGGCTTTATTACTCAAAAGAGGTATATGGTCGTGCAACTAATGGTGTTATGACACAACATGAAGTAAAATGCACACCTAACAATCAATGCAAATGCCTTGTGTCCATGAAAAACAGGGTATGCTACTACATGAAATGCATAATTTTCTTCAAATGATAAATGCAAGCTTTCCTATATGAAATCCTGACTAATACTCCAAATCAAATCTAGTGCAAGTACTATGCAAAATGCAAGATGCAATGCTTGATAATAAGCAAATATTTTTGGATTTTTTGAAATAAAAATGAGAGATAAAAGCAAAAGAATGGATCTACAACCCCCAAACTCTGCAAGCACACTCAAACCGCACTCAAGCAAAGTACTAAGGTAAAATAAATCTAATGCACTAGTCCCAAAACAAAAAATTGAAAATGCAATGAAAAGAACATTCTTTAAAAAAAAATTACCCTAAAAAACGTCTCTGGTCAGAAATAGAGATGTATACAGACTCTAGCAATATCAAAAGAGACTCAACAATCATCAAAATTCACCCAACAACCCTCCAACTTCCTCTAAAAGGAAAAACTAAGGGCATACGCGACTGTTCACAGTAAACCCACGTGTGTATGTGGAAATAGTAGTGAAACCCACGTATATACGCGACTGTAAGTTCAAAACTCGCGTATAGGAAGAAAGGTGCATAAAAAGTAAAGGCAAACAGACAAGCTGAGACAAAATTCACACCAATCAGACACCACCAGGCAAACATGCCCCTAGACCTGACACAGAAACAAGAGAAAAAGATCAATTCAAAGTCATTGAATGCCGATAGAAAACCCCCAAAGGACAAATACTAGGAACTCCCCAGTGGAGTTGCCAATTCTGTTACGGAGACAAATTCCTATGGCTTGGGGTACCACAACAGATAGCTTGACTCCAGAAATCAATCCTTTCCAATATGCAATAGAAATTAAATATCTAACACTAAAGGATCAGACCTCGTACCTTATTCCAGACAGTTGAAGTAGATCACCATTGAGCTTTCCAACTTCAGCTTGAATTGATAAATCACTTCCTCAACAACAAGTAAACAAGACAAGCATACTATACATATTGGTGTTAGATCTATTCTAGCATAGATAATCAACAATGTATAAGCATTTGAAATCATCCATGGATAAAGTATTCATTCAAACATACATTATTGGATAGGAAACGATATTTCTATTCATATAAAATTAGATATTACAATGGATACAATCTCTGTCGGCACGTCTGTGAATCGGAGAAACTGAATCCGCCACTTAGGCCTCCATCGCCTCAATCCTCCATCTCTCGATAGCAAGCTCACAAGCAAAAGGCAAGCTTGGGAAGAACACAAAAGTGCTCCAAGGGACAAAGGGATGCAGACTCAAGCACAAGTTCCGATAACAATGAACTATAGTTTCTTTGCTCTCAATTCTCTCTTATGAATTTAATGTACCAAGGAGTTCCTTATATAGCTTTTCAAAGGGGTAATGAAAGGTTGAATCCGAGCGATCTCAAGGCATATGGAAGTCTAGGAGTCAAGTTAGTTGGATCCATGTCAAGGAAAACTCCAAAAGGATTTGGATTATGTACACATGCCGATGTACGCGGTTTTAGGGGTCCAACCCGTGTATATACATGATTAGGGGTTTAAAATCCGTGTGTATTAATTTTCACATGTTTTTAGGGATGGTTGAGGAAACATCAAGAGACAAAAAATGGTCCAAGCAGTATAAGGAGTCTGCAGAGGGACAGGGGAAGCCCATACAAGTGTGATTCACCTGGAGTGGTAAAATCAACTATAATACCCACCAATAATGATAATGGGAATCAAGGTACTAGAGTGCAAACTAACAAGTGTGAATAGATGTGTTGAGGTCAAACAATTGAGAGGAAACATTGATTAGGGGACATTAATGTATTCCCAAAAAGTGTCGATGGCGAGAGAACCTGCCACTGATGACTGAAGTCTCAAGGCACTAAAAAATGACTCTAGATTCCAATCCCATAATAAATGATTTGAAGTCAATGGGATGAAATCCACTGGAAGGAGGGCATTAAGGCATCCCCCATCATCCAACACAAGGTACTCAGCAAAGTTGTATAATGTGGAAGGACTCGATCATAAGGTGCATGAACCAGTAACTGTACCAGGAATGGCCGACATGCAAAGTCAAGATAACTGAGGAATGGCCGACTCATGTTTCAACTTCCTTCGAACAAGAGCATAACAGTGAATGGTGACTGAAGAAATGCAGCATAGACTTGATATACAAAACTGGGACATCTCTGTGACACAGGATGCATCAACAGAGGCTCCATGGGGACTAGAATCTTAACTAGTCAGTGGAGATAAACTTAGATAAATGAGTACAGCTCCTAAAGTCAAACTATAAACCCAACCAGTGGATGTGATATACACTGCTCTGTTCGAAGGTGTCCCGACTCGACAACTGCCAAAAGATAACAACTTTCCTTATCCAGCTTTTTGGTTTTTAAAATTTTTGTTGGACTTTTTCAAATATTTAAAAATCTTGAAAAAGAATAAAACTGCTTTATAGTTACAAACTAGGAGGAGACGAGTGTCATATGGGCAAACAAACTAGTTCTAAGCAGTGGAACATACCTATGCTCAATGCAAGGATACATGTGTAGGATAGCGACACTTGGGGGAAAGTCCCCTCCCCGTGAAAATAGGGAATCAAGCTGCAAAGGATATAAGAAATGGCTTTGCATGGCTAGACATGGGACAAGCTCGGGCTATATGGTTGAAAATCAATGTCAAGGAAGCCGACGTGAGGCTCAAATAAGGCAGGCAAAGCTCATGATAATGCAATTACAACTTGACATAAGGGAGTCCTAAGGGAAATAGGCTAGCAAAATATCAAGAGGAGTATGAGGATCTTGCGAAATGTCATGGAAATACTATACAATGGACTCCCACACCCTAAGGGACAAAATGTTAGCATGGGCACCAAATGTAAATAAGGCGCTAACTAGGGTACCCATGTAAGTTCAAGCTCTACCACTCATATCATGCAACTTCTAAAACAACAAGAAGGTTCCGTGACATAATAGAGTGGGTTTGTACCTAAGGCTATAATGAAATGGTCATAAGGTCATGCAAAATGCAAATGGTGATGAAACCTAACCTATATGCCAGTTTAGACATGATACCTGAAATCAGCATGAACAGGTCAATCCAACAACCAAAACAACACTCAAAAAGGTCGCCTTCATCATAAATTAGTCCAAAAACGGTCCAAAAGGATTAGAAATGGCCCAAACTATAGAAAAGGAGGTAAAAATTTTCAAAAAATTGAAAAATTTCTATAAATAGTAAAAAATTCAAAACATTATAAAACATTTGAAATTTTTACCCATTTGAGCTCAGAACTTCAACAGGAAATTCCAGGAAATCCAGCAGACAGAATCCACTACCATTTTTTCCAAGTACTTACCCATGCTCTACTCTTTCATTTTGATGCAAATTTTGTCAAATTCCATGGTGTATTTAGGATTCTAGGCCAATCTAAGATGCACGCCATGGCCCACGTGGAAATCAAGGGTTTTTCCACATATAGGGCTAGATATACATGGAAAATGCCCTCAAAGTCGCATACATACACGACTGTTTAGAAAACAGTCACATATGCAGACGTGCTCAATGATTTTTAAGTGTTCTAATTGATCAAACTCAAATTTTATGTGCAGGATGGTCCTAGAATGGAGAGAACGTGAACATGGTGATGTAGAAGAGGCAGTAAAGGCCAATCTAATCATTCAACAAGTGTTACGTGCATGTGGTATTTACAAGTTTTGGTGTCTTGGTGGCTTAAGAGCCAAACCAGGACTATTGCAGATGTTAGTGGACTATTGGGATCCAGACTCAGAGTTGTTCCAGATAGACGGGATGTCCCTCACCATAGAAGTGGAGGACATATATTTTATTACTGGACTTTCCCGATAGGGGGAAGTGGTGAATCTACACTCTCGCAGGCCCAGAGGTGGCCTGACTATAGATGAGTACATTGCAGCGTACTGCTATCCAAACACGGAGAAGTTGGGGAGTCAGATCCCAACTAACTCCATATAGGTGCTCAGCCTAAAGGCCATCCTACTGACACTGGGAAAGATAGAAGGCTTAGCTTCACTCCACCAGTCCTCACAGCCTCTGATGTTCTATGTAGTGAAGTGCATGAGACCCACTGTGTACGATTGGAGAACTATGCTACTAGGAAACATGAAACACCCGCTCAGTGAGTGCAAGATGGGCAGAGTGTGAAACTTCGGTTTCAGCAGCATACTGAGCACGTTTTTCTTTGAGCGTGTTCTAGGATTGAACCCTAGAGTTGACGTTCTTCTACATGGGGTTCGAGATCCCGCCCAATGGCGTTGGGTAGATGCGATGCACAGACTGGGTGGAGGTAGGGTGTCCAACCCCTATCCAGCTGATTTCTTTCCATGGTGATGATGACAGAAAGTTTCCATCGATGAATACCCCTATGCGGGGATAGATTTATGGGGAGACCCAAACATGCTGCTACCACCAAGATCGACATACGGTGACATTGGTAATGAATCTTGACCCTCTTTTTAAAATTTTTGAGTTATTAATTTTTTTTGTGTTTTCTAATTATGTGGAATCAAAAGACATGTTTTTGGGTGACAATACATAGTGAAATCTACCATATGCATGCAGATGTGGGACCATGATGGCCTGAAGGATTCCCTCGTCATAGACAGAGGGGAAGAGGGGACGATATCATGGGTGTGGATGCAGAGCAAACGCTCCAAAGCATTCATACCAACTTCATGAGACTGACACATAGAGTTCCCACGGCGCAAGTTGAGGACTTTCCTGAGGCCATGCAACACCAGGTGGTGGGTGTACCACGAGCATGGGTGTGGCTATTTCGACAGATAGCTAGAGCCGTAGTGACATTCCACGATCACAACCCCCCTCCTCATCCACAGGCTTAGATACCTGGGAGTGATACATTTTTTAGTACAGTGTATTTATATTTTGGTGGCTTGAGAGCCCCATTTTTATATTATGACACTATGTATTACCACATTTTGGATGTTTATAAAAAATTTTATGATCATCGATTTATTTATTTACATGTGTAAAAAAAATTATGTTTGTGATGAGATTACTGTCTTTGAAACAAATTCCAATCTAACACATAGTTAGCATATGAGTCAACAACCTGATTATTAATTTTTGGAACATTTATGTATGTTATATTGTCAAATTATCGTTCTAGCAATCTCACACGTAAGAATCTTCTTAATAATGTCGGATCTCTAACATGGTACAAACCATTAAGCTGTGACACTACTAACTCCGAATCAAGACATACCTCAAGAGAGAGAACGCCATGTAAAATGGAATCCCGTAGAAGCTCAATAATGACACTATATTCAGCAACATTGTTTGAAGATGGCCATAAACATACGCCTCCTGAAGACAATACCTGACCCGTAGGAGTATACCCAAGCAGCAAAGGTTGAGTGTTGAGTGTGACGGCTCACACCATCCGCGAATCCTATGAAGGTGGAAGATTCCATTGACATCTGCAAAAAGAAACAGAAACTAATCACAAACCTGATCACCATAAGAAAAAGACCTACCTATGCAAAGCTGTATAATAATATACAATAACCAGCCTTGGCTGAAAATCATGCATATTACTTTTTGAGATAGAGCCCATTTCTAGGCTCTGCTAAGGCCATTCCCTCATAATCCACTAACTCATAAGCACCCTTCTCTAACACGCATTTAACGACGTATGGACCACACCACATGGGGTTAAAATTTCCTGCCCCTAAGGGTTCTTTCGGTTGATCCCATAAAAGGACCAAGTCTCCCTCACTAAACCTCCTTGGATGGACAGACTTATCGTACTTGACCTTAACGCAACACTTATTTACTTCTAGAGCCACCAAGGCCTCTCGGCACTGCTCATCAAGTTGCTCAAGGTGGACCAAATGCTCCTCCAATGGTGAAGTGTTTGGTAAGAGTTCTATGGCTAGCTTCAAAGAAGGAATCTCACACTCAACCGGCAATACCAACTCCACTCCATGTACAATTTGATATGGAGAAAAACCTGTGGCAGTCTTAACAACGGTTCTATAAGCCCACAAAGTAGGATATAACATAATGTGCCAATTATTCTTGCTTTGTGCGATGGTTCATTGGAGAATGGATTTGAGTGATTTTTTCACTGCTTCTACCTCTCCATTCTCTTGAGGGTAGTAAGAGGAGGAATTCTCTTGTTTATACCCTAACTTTGATGCCAACTATTTCATCATATGATTGTGAAAGTGTGAGCCATGGTCAGTGACAAGCTCTTTGGGAATACTGAACCGAGTAATAATCTAGTTGAATACAAAGTGTGCGGCTGTCTCGTCGTTGGATTTAACTATAGGCATAGCCTCATCCCATTTCGTGAAGTAGTCAAGAGCCACTATGATATGATGATGCCCCCCAGCTGAAGCTAGGTTGCAATCCATAAAATCAAGCCCCCACTTAGTGAAGGGACTGGCGGTGATGATGGGATGTAACGGGATAGGTTTCGAGCGCATATTACATTCTAACACCTGGTAAGGATGGCACGTCTTGACCGCATCTACACAATCCTTAAAGATCAACAGCAAGAAATAACCCGCTCTTAAGATTTTTTGGTCTATAGAAAGTCCAAATAAATGACCACCACACGCCCCTCTGTGGAAATCATTTAGCACAAGCTCAGCCTCTTCATGAGTTAAACAATGACGTAAAATGGAATCTACTCCATGGTGGTACAAAGTGTTATCCACTATGAGGTAATTTTTAGACATGTGACGTAACTGTCATCATTCATCCCATGAGAGGTGAGTAGGGACCTTCAATGTTTGTAAATATATAATAATATCCCCATACCATGGGTCCAAATTTGAGATTAAGAAGATGTGCTCATCGATAAACGTATCTTCACAAACCAACTCCTTTGCCTTGCTTGAGAAATCCAATATAAGCTCCACAAAAATTAACGATTTCTTTGATTTTGCCGAAACAAACTCGAGATCGAATTCTTGCAGGATGACAATCCATTTATTATATTTTCCCCCATTCATTCATCGAGTGAGAATCAATTGAAATGGATTGACATGGGCTACAACCAAGGTCTGGAAAAGGAGAATATAATGTCTCAATCGTTGAACCGCATGTATGATAGCTAAGGCAAGCTTCTCAACATGGGAATAACGGGTCTCCACATCAATAAGATTCTGGCTCAGATAGTATATGACATGCTCTTGGAGCTCCTCATCCTCTTGAACCAAAACCATACCAATTGTCTCCATGGACGCGACCACATAAAGTAGAAAATCACGGCTATAGTCTGGGGGACTAATCACCGGGGCCAATGCTAGGGCTCGCTTGAGCGCATCGAAGGACTCCTAGGCTCTCTCATCCCAACAAAAGATGGTGTTCTTTTTCAAAAGAAGCATAAAGCCTCTAGTCAAATTGGCAAAATTGACAACGAATCTCCGTAAGAAGTTTTCCATGCCTTGCAAACATTGAAGATGTCTAATGTTTTTCGGGGGAGAAAACTGAAGTATTGCCTCAACCTTCAAAGGGTTGACTCTTATACCCTCTTTGGAAACAATGAATCCTAATAAGCGATCAAAATTCACACAAAAGATGCACTTGTGAGGATTTAACCTGACCAAATAATGGCGGCACCTTTAGAATTCTAATCTCAAATGATAGGAATGACACATTCTCATACAAGAATGAGCAGCAAGGTCATCCAAAAATACTTCGATAATCGATTTGAGATCATGGAATATCAAGTTCATGGCCCGCTGAAAATTTGCTCCGATGTTCTTAAGGCCAAAAGGCATTTTTTGATATGCAAAAGTTCCCCAAGGACAAATAAATGCAGTCTTATGTTGGTCCTTAGGTTTAATTTGTATCTGATTGTATCCGGAAAAGCCATCCATAAAGGAAAAACCCTTGCTACCTGCACACTCATCCAAGATCTGATCAATAAATGGTGTGGGGAAATTTTCCTTAGGACAGGCATGATTCAAATCACAGAAATCAGTACATATGTGGATCGCTCCCTGCTTCTTATCAACCGGAATGGGATTTGAAACCCACTCCATCAATTGAACGGGATATATAAAACCAACTTTCAACAGTTTCTCTATCTCTACCTTAATTGCAGGTGCTTTCCTAGGATTCACTGCACGCAAGCATTGTCGAACAGGCTTAGCATTGGGATAAGTCTTAATCTCGTGTTCAACAATGCGAGGGTCGATACCTGGCATTTCGTCGTAAGACCAAGCAAAGATATCATGAAATTCTTTAAATAGCTTGGTGTATTCTTGAATCTCAGCATGGGAACATTCTGCCCCAGTATAGACATTCTTTATCCTGCCAGGATCGTGAGAGATATTGATAGGATTCGTTGGATATATATTTTCCATGTTCCCATCAACCATTGGACCCAGGAGAGCTTAATGGAACCATGGGACTACCAATTTTCTCACTAATAACCTCCCTAAAGTCCTCACGCTCCAAGCGGTCAAGCTCAGGAAGAAAGTAAGATCTATGATGCAACTCTTCCCATGGTGGCTCAACTCCTAACATGGCCTCAATAATTTCTTCGTCTGAAGGAAAAACACTATCAAGGTAGTCGTGCGCGTGAGAAGACTGAACTACCCATGTAGGCAGCACATATGGGTCCTCCTCCTTCATCTATGAAGAGGAAGGACTAGGCTCTACAACACATCCAATATTAGCTTGATAAGCTACGATAGTTGCAGGCAACGGCACGTCTGTCACGATGGGCTCACTCGAATTATTCGGTGTAGGAAGAATCCAAGGATCTTCCATATGACTCATGTGAAAAGACACCGATCTCACAGATGTCGAAGCCTCACTAGACCTAGACCCTATCATAAGGACAGGTGCAGGACAACTAAAGATTCCCAAAGGGATGGATACATGCCCACACCCACACTCCTAGTTGCCGACTGAGAGTGCTCTACAATCGGGATCGAAGCTCCCGAAGATACCGTAACTGACAGATTCTTGAATGACATTTGATCAATCATAACTATATTCCCATTAAATGGAAATCATACAACGTGAAATAGTGAAGAATCTACGACTTGCATACTGTACATCCAATTCCTACCCAGCAAGAGATTGTAGTCAAGGGGTGCATCAACCACCTCGACCTAGATCGCAACGGTCTTCCCTCCCAAATGAACCTTAAGGGAAGGAAGGATCCCATGTGGCCTAAATGATCTCCCATCAAACGCAGTCAACATGGTACCAGATTTAGACAACTCAGGGGAACATAAACCCTTCCAACATGATAAAGACATCGCAGAAGCAGCAGTTCCTTCGTCAATCACAGTGTGCTTGATGGTCATGTTGAATCAAAAGAGACACATAGTAAGGAAAGTGAGGCTAAAGTCCTACGGTTTCAAATTTAATCATGGAGGAATAATTATCATCATTCACACCAAGGGCAGAGAGCAAAGCCTTCCTTTTTGAAGGAAAACTCTGAAGTACTTCTAGTGCAGACATCGCACAAGGCATGTGGCCCAAATCCTCGACAACAGAATAGTTTTGGGCGGCTAGGGCATTAGGATTGTTCCCGGAATGCTTAAGGAATCCCTTAGGAATGTGAGGTGCAAATTCAGGATTATCCACAGGTTTTTCAATACACAAAGGAGTTCCTGGTGGAACAAGTTCCTTTCCTAGGTTGGGTTGTGATGAACCATCGTCCTTCGCACGAGTCACAACCTTTACAGCACGCACCATGTTAATGCAACCATGACCACTACCCTCCGGCAGATCTTGATCACCACCATACTGATCATGGGTCCTCAAGTTCATGTTTTATTGTGAGGTAAAGGGTTAGTCAGCACAGCTGGGCCTTGTGCTAAGAATCTCTAGGCTTCATCGATACGAGGGCACAAGTAAGTGAGGTGATCGTCCTTACATAACTTGCAAGGAAATTTAACCTTATGTTTAGGTTGCTTGTGCCCCCCCTCATTATGGGAATTCTTGTCATTATTATTAGCATTTCCATTCCTATTCCCACCCTTACAATTATTCTTACCCTTCTTTCTATTCTTTCTGGGTTGCTGGTTACCCTTCTGGTCCCACGATTGTATCAAAAGAACACTCGTCGTTTGGGTGGGTTGAGATGAAGCCATGGATTGTATCAAAGAAGATTGGTTGATTGATAGTTGTTTGACCTAGTGTACAATAGAATCCACAGGTTTAGCACTCACACAACCAAAAATGCCATCGGCATGTGGTCCAGGTTTAACTTTGGGGTCGAAACTAGAACGTGGAGCATTGGGAATGATCTCATATAACAAACTGGATTAAGCATAAATCAAATCTAGTTCCTGCACCCTAAAAATGGCTTGTTCCTCATTTTGCACTCTGGATGTAGAAACATCCTTCACTATATAAGGAAACAATGACTTAAGGAACCATTCAAGGAGGAATTTCGGCAGTATAAAGGCTTTAATCAACCTCTTCCATCTATGCCACTCTTGGATATGGTCTGAGATATGCATGGCTTTATCCTACCAAAATGTCGACAAGAGTTCCATACCAACGTCGTAACGTACTGGTAGATGGAAGTGGTTAATAAAAGTCATTGCTAGGTCATCGAACAAAGCGAATGCCCCCCCTAGGTAACTGTATATACCATTTCATGGCAGGCCCTGTAAGGGTGCGTTGAAATATCCTTAAACGGATCGAATATTGGTGTAAGTAATTTGAAGAGCACCATAGGTGAAAGGTAGTAACATGTTCACTCAGATCCTCTCTCGGTTTGCCCTCAAATTTGGGTATGTCTGAGGGAAGCTTAGTAGGGATAGCCGAACAATCTAGGTCATGAGCTACAGGATCATTCGTCAATCTTGACAAGTCAGGAAGATTTAGCGTTGTAAGGAAAGGGAGCCTAGGATGAGCAGGTCGATGCACTGCTCCTTGATAGTGTTGATTCATATAGGTTTGATTACCATAACCACCATGTCCTTGACCATAGTGGCCTCCTCCTGTTTGACCCATGTAGGGTGGCATGGAAGCACCATAGTGTGGTGTACCTTGACTATTCAATGCTACAAAGCCATAATTTGGAGAGTAAGCGAGTTGTTCATACCCGTACCCATAAGGTGAAGAACCCTGTCCATACTGCATCCCATAATAAGGTCCATAAGTCATCACATGAGATGTCCCATGAGACACTTCGTAAGTAGGAATATACACTCCGGAAGTTGGTACATATGCTTCAGAAGTAGTAACATGACCTCTAGAAGTATGAACATGACCTCCTGAAATAATGGGCAGTACTTGAACCTGAGACACAACTGGTCGAGAAGCAGCAGTACGGACATGACTTGTAGCAACATTCTAGCTCAAAGGACCATGTGAATGAGGTGGACGGTGAACATTCGAAGAACTAGGGACAGAGGATGAAGGGACCTGTGAAATTATGTACATGTTATTCCCTATAGTCACTCGTCTTGGATCTGGTATCCTAATAAGATCACTAACCCTAGGACTAGGAGGAATATGTGATGTAGCTTCCACCTCCGAGATGAAAGGTGCAATGTGACTTGTGCTTCCAAACCTCTCCACATGGTAAGGAATGAGAGTGCCCCCAAGCATAGTGTTAGGCTCAAACTCAGACTCGACATGAAATGCCAAATCATGTGTGGGGAACCCAGACATACCATAACTAGAATAACTAGTGCTCGCGGGTTTAAAATGAGTCTCATCATCTTTCGGCATTCCATACCAGTGATGCATCAATGGGGGATCAATACTAGAGTAAGTAGGTCTATCATGAAAAGTACCTATCTCAGAAATTACCGGACCTAACTTAGTCAAATTAGGTGAAGGATCATAAGTAGGAGTAAACTCCCCATCTTCCACTTGAAAGGGAGAAGGTGGTTCAGGAATACCTTCAACATGGTCTCCCATTTTGTGTGAATCAATGTGTGAAGTAGTCTGCCTAGACTGTCTAGCTCTCTCTCCCAAAGGAGGAGGAGATGTAGAAGGCGGAAGTCCTGCTAAATGACGAGAATGGTGAGGAGCTACACCCGAATCCACAATGACTCAAAAAATATGAAAGACTCTCTAACTATGCAAACCCTAGGAAAGCTAACATGCACAGAGCATACACCAACAAAATCTAAAGCTAAACACAAGCAATCAAGGGTAGGATAAGTGAGCTCCTGAATGAAGAAGGTGTGTCTCACCTAGGAGCTACATAACCAATTATTGTGGCCCTCAGCTTCAACGCATAAAGTGACTGTGCTGTTCGACCCCAACCTGTATGGGACACCCCCAGAATAACCCCTACAGAGTACCCCCTCGATATCCTAGGTAAGGCCACAAAGGTCACCTCAATATAATCAATGCTCAGGCGGACAGTCGCAGGAGGGATTAACCATATGGGCAGGTTAGCAAAGCCCAAAACTCTTGAAAGAGCCCCCAGATATGAACACAATCCTGGAAATATCTCTAGTGCTACTCAATTATGACTAGGGGTCATCCCAATCAATAACCACTCACACTGCCTTGTGCTTAACTCCCTTTTGAGAGGAGCATCCTGAGAAACACTAGTTATACCTAGTAATTTCACACACTCACCTAGACAGACACATACATGTTGTTGTTTAGTGGTCTTGGAGAATTTACTCACAATGAACTATTCCAAGACCCTAAAACCTAATCTTGTTGGTGAACCCTATGAAATAAAATAGTGTAGTTCATTTTAATTAAGCGTTGATTTTAATTGTCTTTATTACTCAAAAGAGGTATATGGCCGTGCAATTAATGGCGTTATGACAAAACATGAAGCAAAATGCACACCTAACAATCAATGCAAATGCATTGTGTCCATGAAAAACAGGGTATGCTACTACGTGAAATGCACAATTTTCTTCAAATGATAAATGAAAGCTTTCCTATATGAAATCCTGACTAATACTTCAAAGAAAATCTAGTGCAAGTACTATGCAAAATGCAAGATGCATTGCATAATGATAATCAAATATTTTTGGATTTTTTGAAATAAAAATGAGATATTAAAGCAAAAGAATGATTCTACAACCCCCAGACTCTGCAAGCACAATAAAGCAGCACTCAATCAAAGTACTAAGGTAAAAGAAATCTAATGCACTAATCCCAAAACAAAAAATCGAAAATGCAATGACAAGAACATTCTTCAAAAAAGAAATTTTACCCTAAAAAAATGTCTCTAGTTAGAAACAAAGGTGTCTATAGACTCTAGCAGTATCAAAGGAGACTCAACAATCATCAAAATTCACCCAGCAACAATCAATCTTCCTCTAGAAGGAAAAACTAAGGGCATACGCGACTGTTCGCAGTAAACCCGTGTATGTACGCAAAAATAGCAGTGAAACCCATGTATATAGACGACTGTGAGTTAAAAACTCACGTACAGGAAGAAAGGTGCATAAAAATAAAGGCAAATAGACAAGCTGGGACAAACTTCACACCAATCAGACACTACTAGGAAAACATACCCCTAAACCCGACACAAAAACAGAGAAATAAGAGCAATTCAATGTCATTGAATGCCGATAGAAAACCCCCAAAGGACAACTACTAGGAAATCCCCAGTGGAGTCACCAATTCTGTTATGGAGAGAAATTCCTATGGATTGGGGTACCACAATAGACAGCTTGACTCCAGAAATCAATCCTTTCTAATATGCAAGAGAAATCAAATATCTAACACTAAAGGATCAGACCTCGTACCTTATTCCAGATGGTTGAAGTAGATCCCCATTGAGCTTTCCAACTTTAGCTTGAATTGATGAATCACTTCCTCAATAACAAGTAAACAAGACAAGCATACTATATATATTGGTGTTAGATCTACTCTAGCATATATAATCAACAATGTATAAGCATTTGAAATCATCCATGGATAAAATATTCATTCAAACATACATTATTGGATAGGAAAAGATATTTCTATTAATATAAAATCAGACATTACAATGAATACAACCTCTGTTGGCACGTCTACGAATCGGAGAAACTGAATCCCCCACTTGGACCTCCACCACCTCAATCCTCCAACTCTCGATAGCAAACTCACAAGCAAAAGGCAATCTTGGGAAGAACACTAAAGTGCTCTAAGGGACAAACGGATGCAAACTCAAGCACAAATTTTGTCAATAATGGATTATAGTTTCTTTGCTCTGAATTCTCTTATGCCTTCAATGTATCCAAAGGGTTCCTTATATATCTTTTCAATGGGGTAATGAAAGGTCGAATCCAAGCTATCTCAAGGCATATGGAAGACTAGGAGATAAGTGAGTCAGATCTATTTCAAGGAAAACTCCAAAAGGATTTGTATTTTGTACACATCCTGATGTACGCATTTTAGGGTTCAAACCCGCGTATGTACGTGATAAGGGGTTTAAAAGTCGCGTATAGAAATTTTCACATGTTTATAGGGATGGTCTAGGAAATATCAAAGGACAAAAAATGGTCCAAGGGGTCTAAGGAGTCTACAGAGGGACAGGGGAAGGCCATACAAGTGTGATTTACATGGTGTGGTAAAATCAGCTATAACATATAGCTAGGCCATACACTCACACATGAGGGTGTTGACGTTTCTCTAGGATTTTCCCAGTGATTCTGTTGGGTACTGAATTCACCAGGTTTGGGTGAATTTGCAATGATTGTAAAAGTTCCATATTTTCTCATAATAAAATCTATATATTGACTGCTACACCGGTTTTCCCATCTTGGGTTTTTTCGATGGTTTCCATACCCAAAATAATAGTGTCAATATTGTGATGTGATGTTGTGATTTATTTCTTAGTTTTATATTCCATTGCATACTGTAAAAGATATTCATGTGTGGTTATCATTTGATATTTTGCATGCACTATTTAGCCCTAGTTAAATATTAAAGGAAAATTTACAAAACAAACCTCAAGTCACCACTAGAAAATACCCTTGCTCCTCTCATTTGATCAAAGAGATGATAAATCCTAGGAAAATCATATTTTTTCTTCACAGTGACCTTATTCAAGTGTCAGTAATCAAGACACAACCAGATTGTATCATCTTTCTTCTTCACAAATAGAACTGGTGCTCCCAAAGGAGACACACTTTTTTTTATATACTTCTTTTCCAACAACTCTTTCATTGCATCTTCATCCATAGAATTTCTGGTGCACTTATCATGTAGGGTGTCTTGGACATTGGTGCTTCTCCTAGAACAATTCCAATGGTAATATCAATGTCCCTCTTTGGAGGAAGCCCTGGAATATCATTAGGAAAAATATCATTGAATTCCTGCAATAGACGGAAACCCTCCAACCTAGCAGTATCATTCTCTGCTTCCTCCAAAACATGAGTTGCATACACTCTACAAATTTTCCCACATAAATTATTCATTTGCATTGCTTAAATCTTCCTATTGGGGATCACTTTTGATATTCCTTTCACAACCTTTAGGTTTCCTTCTTCATCCAAGCACTCAAAAGTCTTGTTGTAACAACCAAGCTTTTCTCTATGTGCTTCCAAACAATCCATTCCAATGAGGGAATCATAGGATCCAGGTGGAAGAACATTAAATTATGCACATGTGACTAACCCATCCATGACCAATGGAAATTTCTTTACCACCTCACTGACTTTCCTCTTGGTTCTAGTGGCTAGTTGGATTAACCATGATTTTACATGCTTTGATTTCTTCAAAGTGCACATCTCAACAAGTATAGGGGTGATATAGCTGTGAGTGGATACAGGGTCAATTAAAACAAAAATAGTCTGCTCATCAATATCACTCTCAACTTCCACCATAATTGATTGATGATCTTCCTGGTGGTATTCTAACACTGCGCAAATTTTAGGAATGGTCCTTGCTTCCTAACCCACAGTTTCAACTTCTTTGGTGTTGTGGAATTGACTGTCATTCCCACTTCAATGTGGACAGTACTTAATCAGATGATGTCCTCCACACCCCCAACACTTGAGTAGTTTCCTTGACCTTTCCCTCATCACTCTGGCTGGATTAATCACAGCTTGTGATGTCTTCCTTTGTTGATTTATGAGGTGAGAAGGTTTGAAACCTTTCTTCCTTGGTTCAAGCTTCACATTCTTATTGTGGGAATTTATCTTACTCGCCTTTGTATTTGTTGTCTGATGCTTAGAGTTTATCTGCCTTTGGAGTTCTATCAAACTCTATAGCATGGCTGCAGTCAATTGTTTTTGCTCTACCAGAGCCTTGATCATCCTTTTATTTTCCTCTCTGCAGCTATGAAACTCTACCCGCATGCTTCTTATGGTAGCTACAACATTTGGGGAACTCTCTTGGTTTCTCCCCTCATCAAATTCTATTTCATCCCCTTGGATATTATAAGTTGGCTTTACATACCCTTCCCCATGTGGACAACTCCTGTGAAAATGGGGTCCTCCACATATCTAGCATTGGAGTGGCTCTCTGTTCTTTTGTGGATCCCTTGGATTTCCCCCCATAGCATATTCCCCGTGTCCACAGGGATCCTGTGCATCATCCATGCTATTAATATTTTTGGCACTGATCTTCTTGGTCATACCAAGACCAACTTTCCAACCTGCAGCATGACTCTGCAAAATGTGCTCAGGAACACTATTGTTAGATGCATAACATTCTCAAGAATTTATAATTTACTTACCTACATTTGGAAAAATAACATGTTAACAGCTTGTCAAAACATATACTTTTATTTCACAACAACAAATTTGTTAGGGGGACAACGGGGGTCAAGGGGACTTTCTCCAAAAGAGTTCATTTCCATTTTTCAACTTTCTGGCACCTGTAAATCCCACTGAAAAAACTGTTGAAATTATCTGTTTCGACGAATTTTCTGTTTTTCCTTCGATCAAAGAAACTCAATTTTTCATTATGACATGTTGGTGCAACTCACTGAGTTCAACCGACATGTATCTACAAAACTCACCATTCTCTTTTGATCGCAAAAACTCCGCCTTTGCTCTTGACATGTTGGCAAAACTCCGCTTTTGCTTCCGACACATCGACAAAAAACACCCTTTTCTTCCGATCGAAAAAACTCACCAAACTTTTCTAACGTGTCGAAAAAACTTATCTTTTCTTGCCGACAGGGGAAATTTTGACACTTAGAAAAAAATTTGAAAATTTTTCTTCTTTCCTTCATTGGCGAAACTCATCTTTTTCGCCCGACATGCATTGGCAAAACTTTCATTTTTCGCCCGACACGCATCGATGAAACTCACTGAGTTGATCCGACATGTATCAACAAAACTCTCCAAGTGTTTTTGACATGCCCATACTTAGAAAAATTTCAGAAATTTTTCTGTCTTTTCTCGGTCATCAACAAAACTTTCTTTGTTTGGCCGACATGTGTCAGCGAAACTCATCCAACTCAATCGATGTGTATCGACACATCTCAAAAAACTCAACAAACACTGAAACTTCAAACACTTAGAAAAATTTTCCTCTCTTCCTTCTTTGTCAGCTCAACTTATTCTTTCATGTTGACACAATTGCTCCAAGCTTCGTCATCTCAAATTGACTAACTCAATTGACATGTGTCAGCTCAACTCGGCTAACTCAGCCGACACAATCATACTTAGAAAAATTTCAAAAAAAATTCTACCTTTCTTCTGACATCGGAAAAGCTTGGCCTTTCATGCTGACATGTATCACCACAACTCGATCAGTTCAGCTGACATGTATCAAGGGAACTTGGCCAACTCAACCAACATGGAATATCCAGCACTAAGAAAAAAATTTGAAATTTTTTATGTCTTCTTCTTTTTCAGCTGACCACAGAGGGTGATTTTCCCTCTGTCAACTATTCATCTTGGCACATTGAGGCCCAATGCTACAGCTAGTGCTTTGATACTATATTGTCACATCCCCACCCCTCTACCAAAGAGATAACATGACTCTACGACTATCAATTCTAGGAAATATAGCCCCATGAACAAGATAAGAAAAATGCACTGAACATAAAATACATGTAAAGATGCAAAATACATGTAAATACAGTGAAATGAAATACATTCATTCAAGAATTCAACATGTGACTGCAATGTTTCACCCGCAACTAGCTATGTCACTGCAACATTTCACCCAACCATAGGCCAGTGTGTTCATTAATCTCTCAACACTACTGCTACCCCTGAGTTGGGCATGATTTCCACAAGGAATAAGGGAACAATAGTAGGCTCACACATAGCCAAATACATACACCCACGGTCAAGACAACTCACAGTTGGGTTTCACAGACAGTCCAGCCAAGCCAATAAACAATTGGGTTTCACAGGCTACTAAGGAAACATTCAATAACATATGGGTTCCTTGGACTTTTCATCCAACACAATAATCACATCCAAACAAAGTCAAACCACTAACAGATGGGTTCATTGGACTTACTCACCCAATCCAACATAAGGATGCACTTCACAACAAAATACAAGTTCTAGGTATGGACAAAAATGTCCTAGGAACCAAAATCAAAAATAGCAAATTGGGAAGAACAACCCAAGTGAGAAAAACATTTTAGGAAACATTTAATGGCTTCATAGAGGAAAAAACGACCTCTATTCACACCCAAAACATGGATTTACCATCCCAGCCATTGAGCTTTACAAAAACGATTTTCTGGGCATGGAGAAAATGAGGAAACATCATAAAAACATGAGGGAAATGCACAGCAAGCCCCAGCTACGTGAGAGGGACAAAAACGGCCTCTTTAAACCCCTAAATCATGAATCTAAATTCAAAAAATGCCTATGGGAATTATGGGAGAAAATATGACCCCAACAAACACCAAAAACATGAATCCATGTTGCACATGCACTGAACAACACAAAAACGACTTCCCAGCCATGGAGAAAAATGGAAAAATTGTAGAAAATGTGGAGGGATCTCAACAAGCTTCAGTCGCATGAGTAAATGAAGGTTGTGAATTCCTAATGGGTTGGGTAGACATTTTTTGGGTGTTTACTTACCCCATAATCCAAAACACATTTTTCCAAAATGGGTGGTCTTCCCAATTTGAATTCGACCTCCATACCTTTCCCATCCCAAGGAAAATAACTTCCTCAACCAATTTCTAGCAGAAATAAATGATTGGTAAAAAAGGAAAAAATGGGTAGTTGACCGCTTTATGTTTTTTCCCTTTGACATTTGGATTTTCCCCATCGGCTCAAGGGTTTGAATATTCCCCCCCCTATTCCTTCTGAAAGCATGCCCCCATCTCATTAATGTTTCATTTACATAACTAGTTGTGGGTATTTTTATTAATTGCATAGTTACATGATGTAGAAAATTATATTGTGCCATCGGCTAGCACGATAACCATTGGCATCGATTTTTATTGTTGAAACATAAAATAATAAATCCATGGCGGGGCCTTTTCTTTGAGCTCCACACCATGATTTATTAATTCTATTTACATCATATATAATTTAATGCAATTGGGGTCAAAAGTGGGGTATTACACATAAAATATGCTTCATTGAATTATATGTCAAGCAACGAGGGGAAAAGGCCATCAGAAAGACCACTTTTAGCCACCTAAGCCTTAGAAGGAAAACCTTGTCATATCACCAACCAAGCAAAGACCTAAATCTCTTATGAAACTTTAATAAACTAAACACCATGCAACCTCTAGATCCATCAACTCTTGGTATTTGTAAAAACCCATCTGATACTAAGAATAAGACCAAACTCATGTCATTGATGCAAGATGGAGTAGATTTTACAAGAATCATATTGGGACAAAGGACACCCAAAGCTCCACTTTTAGTTTCTCCAAAAGGGACCTTCCATATCAATATATGGAAGCTTAGAAAGATACTCTTGAGGAACAATCCCAATTATTTCCATAAAAGGTGGTCGGTGCATAGAAGGAAAAGAAAACTCTAAAGACACAATCCGCCACTTTTTCCAAGAATGAGCACTGAAGTCTTAAAAATATGTCAAGAGAAAAACATAATTTTTTTAAAGCCCTTTTTCTTGAAATCAAAGCAAATCAGAGATACAAGTACCTTCTTTCTTTCAACTTCAAATCAGCTTCTTGGCCATATCCTAGCTTGATCTACTACGTAACATCTACCAATCAGATAAACTTGGTACCCTCTTCCAGGATTCCTAATTACTATCAAATGTGAAAGACCCTACAATTTCAAATTTATGAGCAGTGGAAATGATATCACATAGATCAAACTGACCTCTAATTTTTTCAAGATGAGGGGATGAAAGAAATATGCACCACAACAAAACTTGCTAAGGGTAGGTTCCCTCCAGAGATCTAACCACCCATGTAGCAGTCAAATTGTTTCCTTAAGTCACCACATCAATCAAACAAAGTCCACACTCATCACTAGGAATAATGCATACTTCCCAAGGGATCATGGGAAGGCCATGAGATCCACCATATTTTTCCCATAAATAGGATCATAGAATCTGATCCAACCAACAGAACTAGGTCTTTCTATGTAGACAACATGACACATAATATATATGGGAGGCCTCCAAAATCCTACTCACCACAGCAATCTTGTCAAGAAAAGGAAATTTTTTCATTTCCAAATAAGTAATTTACTTTGCAAAATTTCCAGAAACCAACCCCACATTGCAACCGGAGAGAGGCCAACTCCAAAAGAAATACCAAGGTATATCACAATAACCCCCATTAAAATATAAAAATATCAATTAAGCAGTTGATGAATAAATATTATTTTTTTAAAATTTCTGAAAATGATATTCAATACAATTGATAGCCCGAATTAATAATAGTCAGATGGGATCATAGCTACCATTTGACAAAAAGTACGACTCTTCGAAAATTATAATTATTTTATTTTATCTCTTATCTTTTATCGTATATTTTTTCCAAAGAAAAAAACCTTTTATTCATTGAATAAACGTGAACTTCTCTGACGAGCTTACATAAAGATCAGCCTTTGTGGATTCCATCATACATAACATTCAACCTANTATATATATATAATATTCCATCTCCTTTTAAGATGCTTTGTCATGAAAGGAGGGTACATATAGATATTGCTTAATGAACTTCCCTATCTTCCATGATAAGTATTTGTATTACCTTATGATTTTCCTCATGTTGATTTCTTACTGCTGGTATCTTTGCATTACTTTGAGAAAAATCCTTCCACTTGGGTAAGTTCATACCCATATATATATTGAAAAGGTGTCATTTTTCTCAAGTGTGGTAAGTGGAGTTATATCTCCACTCTACAAGATGCAACCACTATATCCATTTTTTTTATTTATCGGTCATGAAACTACAAAGATAAATTCCAATATTCATTTGTTGACCATTTTTTTGTATCTATCTATTTGGGGATGGTAAGATGAACTCATTTTAAGGGATGTCCCAATTTTCTTATGGAATTATTTCATAAATTCCTCTTAAATTTGGCGTCTACGTCACCAACAATGATTTTGGGAAAACTATGTAATTTGTATATATTTTTAGATAATGCTTCAACAGTTTGTATAGATGAATCAGTTTTATTTTTGACCATAACATGTGTGTACTTAGTTATTTATCCCACTACAACTAATATTTTATCTTTCCATTCTGACAAGGGTAACCCTTCAATGAAATCCATGAAGATGTGTGTTAGATTTTTATCATTTAAGCAATATGATCTTAGGATCTTATCTGAGAGAATAAAATACACAACAATCAATCACAAGAGACAATAGACACAAAGATTTTTCTCGGGGAAACCATAAAGGTGAAAACCCCGCAACTGGTCCTCAGAGATAGAATGAGCACCAATAGAAAAAGTAAAACCCAAAAACATAAAGATGATCTCCGACAGCTGATCTCTCTCACTTGTGCCAACACTTCCTCTCTCACTCATGTGCCCCAGTTGAGTGAGTGAATGTTTAAAATAGAGAGGCTCACTCTCTATTTATACTAATCTCCAAATTGACAATTACTTACCAGGGACGACATATCTAGGAGAGTATAATAACCCTAGTGCCCATCAACTATGGGGACTTTACATGACTTTATTATATTAATGACTCTCCTAATAGGAACATTGGGGTACAATGAATACAAATGATTCTCCCAATAGGAACATCAAGGTACAATATAAGATATACAAGTGAATACATTCCGAAGTTACAAAAACATCAACACTCCCTCTTAACTAGGAAGGTATTCTATTGACACAATTCATTAGCACAAGTATTCTTCTCTGGGTCATCATCAAAGATGGATCATCATCAAAGCTGGATCATCACTGGATCATCATCAACGTCACTGCTTCTTCTATCTTGATCAAATGGTGCTATCTCTCAATTCTTCTCATCAAAGGAATTTGTACAGATCCAACCATTTTTCATGCTGGTTGTAGGCCTAGCCTCCATGTAGGTCTTCATCTTCTTCAGCACTTATATCTGACCTAGTAAAAAAGGTCTACCCAGCACTTACATATGACCATGGGAGGAACACATCCACCACCATGTCAGAAAGGCACACCCAACACTCACATCTGAGCATGGGAGGAACACATCCACCACCATGTCAGAAAGGCCCAACACTCACATATGACCTCATCATGTCAGAAAGGCTTGTCCATCACTCACATCTTACCACATCATGTTAGAAAGGCCCAACACTCACATCTGACCTCATCATGTCAGAAAGGATCATCCAACACTCACATATGACCACATCATGTCAGAAAGGCCCAACACTCACATCTGACCTCGTCATGTTAGAAAGGCTCAACACTTACATCCAATCATGGGAGGACCAACCTACCACCATGTTGGAAAGGCTATTTACTTACATCTGACCATGGGAGGCCCATTCTGCCACCATGTTAGAAAGGATCTACACTTACATTTGACCATGGGAGGCCTAGCCTACCACTATGTCAGAATGAATCTTTAGTTATATCTGACCATGGGAGGAACCAATCATACCATGTCAGAAAGGCTCCCAGAATCATCACCTCCCCTTGGAGGGAACCTCGATCTGGAGAACACCAAGCTTCTCCCTGAAGTACTCGAACTTCACTCTGGCCATTTCTAGCATAGAACAAAATCAGGGCTGACTACATCCAAGGATAACCTGCGAGCTTTGCCATGACTGATTAAATCCGGGGACAACCTACATGACTAATTACGTCTGAGAAACCTACGAGCTTCTGCAGGATTTATGCTTAGACAACCTGTCTCACTGACTATGCTAGAACTCCCTCTTTCGAGAGATATCAATCTAGATCACATATTGGAGCTTCACTGCTCCTCTCTGCATCATACAAAAATGTAAGTCATATCAATCAAATCAAATAGTAGTTTCCAAAAGAAACATACTACCTCCCAAATAGCAAGTGGCAACATATTTTTCCTCGGCTATACTCAGTGCCATGCAATATTGCTTCCTACTAAACCAAGAGATCACACTTGATCTCATACTAAAGCAACACCCTGAATTTCTCTTCCTATCAATGGCACTTCTTGCCCAATCTGAATCAACATAACATTCCAGGTTAATCTTCTGATCCACCTCATACTTGAGTCCATAATCAACTGTATCTTTCAGGTACCTCAGAATATGTTTTGCAGCAATCCAATGAACATGTCTCAATGTGTTCATAGCAAATCACATATCTGGTCTCATATCTATCAGGTACATCAATGAACCAATAATTTGACGATACATTATGGCATCAACATACTCTGATGAGGAAACACTCAATAGCTTCGGGTTCGATGCCATAGGTGTGGTCATGGCCTTTCATCCTGAACCTCTTTAGGATATCTACTACATACTTCCCTTGTTCCAGGGATATTCCATCCACATTCCGCCACACCTCCATGCCTAGAAAGTAGTGCATCATATCCAAGTCCTTCATATTGAACTCAGCAGCAAGTCTCCTTCTTGAAAATTTAATGAGTTCTTGTTTTATGTCAGGAATAATTCATCGACATATAACAGGAGCATCACTGGTGTTCTGCATTCAAACTTGAAGAAAAGGTTGGAATATGCTTTACTCTCAGTAAATCCTAGATCCATTAGTAAGATGTCTATCCTGTCGTAACATGTCAAACCTCGGGATATTTTGCAGTCACTCCCTCTGAAGCAGAGCATCATTCTCCCTCTGTCTTTCGTAACTATGCATTGAAACATTCTGTACTGGAGTGACAAGTAGCTTCATCTTCTACTAATATTCTATGTATCCGTCTAGGGTCACTAGATACCAAGATACTCTATCTTGAACCTTTTCAAAATTTATTCTCGCACCCATCTGTGATCTTTTCATCCTCTATAGGATTTCATCTTCAACCTTGTGTTAAAGGTTAATATCTTCATCACTCTAGGTGATCTTCAAGCTCCTCATGTATGTGTTATCCCATGGGTGTCTTCTGAGCTCATACAAGGCCTCACACATGAGTCTTCCTTTCATGTGTCTCAACTCCCACTGGCTACAAACATCTCATCATAGTCTATGCCTTATTTCTGTGAGAAGCCTCATGCTAAGAATCTTTCCTTGTATCCCACATACTTCTCTTCAAGTCTCGATACCACATCCTAGACATCATTATTCATGATCTGGTACTCTCCTTCCCTTTCTTCTTGGCTACTTCTTCATAGCTAGAAGGTTCTGCATCAATGATGTCGCTCAATAGTGTCTCATAAATGCACTGTGTCTAAGACCTCTTGAATTCTTTGAAAGTATCGTCATTTTCTTCTTTATCTTGGATTATTTCTTAAACTGTCGTCACTTGTTCTTTGGAACAAGTCTCGTCCTTCTTTTCTTGTAGGCGATTATACGCGATCTTTCCTACAAGTCAAATGCACCACTTGCATGCTTAGAAACATTTCATAAGGCATATTCACAATGAAAAATTCTTATGCATAACGATATAATCATGCAACTATTTTGTCCAATACAACATTCATCCATATTTTATGGAAACTTTCTAGATGCCTTCCATCTCTACCATGACATCATTGAGATTGTGCACTAATCCAATATGTCGGAAAATAGGTTTCATTCTAGATAAGTAGCAATGGAGAGTTGTATAGCACCATGAGCTACTTACCCATCACATGCATATTAGTAGTATACTGTCAGCAATGCAAACATTCTATCATGCATAACACATCAACTGAATATAAACAAATGCATAACAAAATAATATCATGAAATGACAATTGAATACTTATCTTTATCTGTTTCATGGTAGACTCCTTCTTGAGCCTTCAAAGAAACATCAATTCTTATCCAAATTCTTAAGATGGATAAGAGGTTCTTCAAGAATTGATTTCTTCATATTCCTCATCGCTTGAGGGATCTTCTTTGAATCATGAGCACTTGATCTTCAGTTGCTCCCATCTTCTCTTATCTTATTATGGGTTGAGATTCTTCTTGTGTGCACTCTTCCAAGAGTCTGCTGAAGGTAATCACTTTCTTCTGGCACGCATTCCTCGAATGAATGAATCCCATGATCTAGGGAGGCCATTCAAGGTGGTTATCACAATTTCTGTATTCTCTACTTCTTCATCCACCGCTTCAAGTTGTTATTTGATTTGAGAGGCCCGTGTAGAGTATGACTGGATGGTCTCTGCATTCTAGATCTTTACATTCTTCAATTGATTTCTCAAATTTATCTTTCGATAGGAATCAAACATCTCTTTAGGTTCCTTTAGAGAAGACACTTGTGGTTTAAGTTGATCCTCTTGGCCTTGACCAAGTTCTTCTTGTGTAAGGATTTATCCTTATCTCCCTCTGGAACTAGAACCTCTCCACTTATGTAGGTGTCTAATTCATTTTCTTCAAGAACTAGTGAGATCATATACTTCCATGCTCAGAATTTTTCATCTTCCCAAGCTTGTCATCAATTTGGTGTGATAAGTCATTTTGAAATGAGAACCTCAAATGTAAATAGAAAAAGATTAGATCTTATTGATTTGAGGTGTCCATCCTCGTTCTAGATCTAGCTGTATAGGGTTTGTTAGAGAAACCCTAATTTTCAAAACTTGGAATCTTTTAGATTTGATTGGATAGAAACATGGGCCTCTTCAAGACAATCTTTCCAATGTACTCCATTTTTGAAAACTATGGAGGGAAGCTCCCAAAACAGCAAGCCCTAGTTTTCCAATTTCTTCTATAGAAATTCCTCATACTATTTCTATGGTATCTTCCAACGTACTGCTCCTCTGTGTCTAAAATTGCATACTGAGGTAACCTCATCTATCCTCTTTCCAACACCATGTATTTGATCAAATTGGTTCACCAATTGGGACTTATGAGAGTTTTCTCAAGGTGACTTCTTTCAGGACAGTTCAACATAGAAAACTTGTATGGACTTCCACATGTCACTGTTTCACCTTGTTGATGTATATGTAACTTCGGAATGTATTCTTCTATGTATATTCTATGTATTGTAACCCGATGTTTATTCCAGGATGTTTCTATTATGTATTTGAGTCATGTGGTCATGCCCCGATGTTACGATCGGGAGGATTAATAATGTAAACAAGTCATATCAAGTCATTAGGTAAGTCCCCACAGTTTAGGGGCACTTGGGTTATTATAAACTAATTAAGCTGTAGGCTCAAGTAATTAATTATAAGTTAAGCCTACATGGTTGAGTGCACTTCAAGTCAACGGAAGAATATAAATAGAGAGTGAGAGTCTCTCTATTCATCACTTGTGAATTACATCACTTGCTCTCTCAAGTGTGGCGCACCTTTGGAGAAGGAAATACTTTGGATTGACAGAAGACAGAAGGCTGCTGTTGTGTTGGGAGGTCATCTTAATGTTTTGGGATCACATCTTGTGGTGATACTATCTTAGAGGAAGTTGAGTGGTTTTCTCCATTTATGGTTTTCCCTCCTAAAATCTTTGTGTCTCTTGTCTCTTGTGATGTGCTTATGTGATTGATGTGCTTGTTATTCTCTCAGTGAAAAGATCTTAACATAATGCTAGCTTAAATGTTGAAAAACTAACACACCTTCGGGGTCTAAAAATTTTACCCCAACAAGTACAGTCCATTCCCTATCTAGAACATCTTATGAAATTTTATTTGGATCTTCATAGCCCGATATATAACAATTATCCCTAGGTGTCCTATTTAGGGATGAATCCTGGAAGAGGATGGAACCCTGATTTGGATGAATCATATCTACCACAATATAGTGAATCTGAGGCTAACATTTTTACATAGGTTACATCAGGATTTTATCTTCAGCCTGTGAAAAGTTTGGCTCCTGAACCTTCTTCAATCTCGAGATATACCAAAACTACCATTTTGAGTATTTTAGGGTTTTTCAAGCCCACGGTCAAACTAGGGTTTGACTTTCCTGTAGTTTTACTCAACAAAAAACTTCGACCTTAGTCTCTAAACTTCAGTTTTGGTGAGGAGATCAATCCTATTCTGGGTTCACTCAAAATTTCCTCTTTTGTAAAAAACCCTATTTTCCCGCAACAAAAATTGAAAATGCTTGCAATCAAATTCTGCTTCAATAGAAAGATGTGCCCTTCAATGGAGATTTATCCTAGCCTCCTTTTGCTGATGGATTGTGGAGAGAGACCCAAAAAGTAAGAAGCCCTAGCTTCTGTAGCTACATAGTGTCTTCTTCTTAGGTTAGCTCTGATACCATGTTAGATTTTTATCATTTAAGCAATGTGATCTTAGGATCTTATCTGAGAGAATAACATGCACAACAATCAATCACAAGAGACAATGGACACAAATATTTTCCTCGGGGAATCCATAAAGGAGTAAACCCTGCAACTTCCTCAGAGATAGAATCAGCACCAATAGAAAAGGCAAAACCCGAAAACATAAAAATGATCTTCAATAGCTGATCTATCTCACTTCTGTCAACACTTCCTCTCTCACTCATGCACCCCAGTTGAGTGAGTGAATGTGTAAAATAGAGAGGCTCACTCTCTATTTATACTAATTTCTGACTTGACAATTACTTACCAAGGCTGACATCTCTAGGAGAGTCTAATAACCCTAGTGCCCCTCAACTATGGGGACTTTTCCCTTTGGTCAACAAGAAGGGTTAACCTTAACTCAATTGTGGGGACTATTGCCTTGACTTACAACAAAGGGTTAACCTCATTGACTTTACATAACTTTATTATAGTAATCACTCTCCTGATAGGAACATCAGGATACAATGAAATACAAATGATTCTCCCAATAGGAACATCGGGGTACAATATAATATATACAAGTGAATACATTCTGAAGTTACAAATACATCAACAATGTGTTCCCCGTTTTAGTTTGGAATGTGTAGGCAATGGAGTAACCGAGGAGTCATGGAATTTTTTTCTTTTGTTTCTTTAATATGTTATGCATTATGCTACATAGTTATGAATGTATTTATACTTCCATTTCCAAACAATGATTGTTTGACATTTTAGCAAGCCTTGAAAAATCCTACATATCTTGTTGCTAGTGAGTCATATGATTCTTTTGTAACCCCGGATTTAAATTTTTATACTGAACTTAGATAAATCCTTCCTTTAAACCAAAGGATGTCATTGCTCCATTCAAATTTAGGATTTATATCATAATTATTAATTAAGGAATGTGTGCCTAGGTCCTTGGCACAATCACCTCCTATTTCATCTAACCATCTCATAATTACTACTGAGATTGCGTATAACTTGGCTTCTTCATCCTTCCAATAAAGAGCATCAAAAACTACATTTAATTTCCCCTTTTTAAGTAATATCTCCATATCAAAGGTAATAAATTTTTCTATCCATTTTTGTTGTTTCATTGAAAATTTCTTTTGTTGTAGGAGATATTTAAGACTATTGTGATTTGTCCGATTAAAAAATTTACTTCCAAGAAGGTATTCTTTCCACTTTTCTAAGGCTTGTATAGTTGAAAATACTTTTTTATCATAAGCATACTTCAAACATTCCTTCTTATTGAGATTCTAACTTTCAAATGATATTGGACGACCTCCTTGCATCAATACCTTACATATCACAAATACTGAATGTTTGGGTACACAGGGTACTTCCAAAATACCAAACACCTAGAGCAACCACTTCACACAAATGAATCATAGATCAATACACTGGTGTTTGTCACATGGTTAAAACCCTCGAGAGGGAAACAATCAATGGCCCCAGCCAAATAGCTACTTGGATCAATTTATTATGCAAAAGAAAGAAAGTTACATGAGCTTCTCATAATCGATCAACTAGCCAAGGACCCTCCATGCTCTTTAAATAGAGATCATGGACCAATCGAGTGCTAAGCTATGGATCAATGGTAGGTATGATCTAAGAGAATTTGAACCATCGGATCACTTTATGTCTAGAACATATCATGACCGTTGGATTAGAATATTTATAAATGCATACTAAAGAAACACACTTTACCTAATGGATATATTACACAACTTGATCTTAACTAACTCCTAAGATTCTAAATATCCTAACATCCCCCCTTAAGAACAACTTGGGATAGGATTGAAGGATTTACAAAAGTGACACTATTAGGAGAAGGAAAGAGGCATTAGAGCCTATCCCCCCTTAAGGACACATTCCTGAACTCCTAACATAGATCGAAGTTTAGAAAACTTCGCTGCTATAAGAGACTTGGTGAAGATGTATGCAACTTGATCATCTGTAGGGCAATAGAGAATTTCAAGAACACGATCATGAATAAGATTTTTGATGAAGTGCATGTGTAGCTCAATGTGTTTGCTATGTTGATGTAGAACTAGATCTTTGGTAAGCTTGATGGCACTTTTATTGTTGTACCAAAGTGGAGTAGGTTGCTGCTGCTCGAATCCAAACTCGAAAAGGATCTGTTGAAGCCATAAAGCTTCCTAACTGGCATTAATTGTGGCTTGATATTCTGATTCTACTGAAGAAAGAGAAAGAGCTTGTTTTTTCTTACAAGCCCAAGTGACAGTTCCAGATCCTAGACTAAAAACATAACTTGTAGTAGACTTTCAATCATTAGAATCACCATCCCAATCTAAATCAGTGAAACCAACCGACAAAGGTGTCCCTCCTGTACTGTAATGAATCCCAGACTAAATTGTACCTTGAATATATCACAGTATTATTTTTGTTGGTGTCCAGTGACTTTCATGAGGAGTTTGCATATAACGGGAAACACGACCAATGGCAAAGGAAAGGTTAGGATGGGAATGAGTTAAGTATAAAAGACTACCAACAAGCTAACGATACAAGTTGGCATCGACTTCAGGGGAAGTACAAGTGGCAAAAAGTTTGACTCTAGACTAGAAGGGAGAAGGGGCTGGTTTACAATCTTCCATGTGAAAGTGATGAAGAAGGTCACAAGAATACTTCAACTAGGAAAAAAATATTCCTTCTTTGGTTTGTAAGACTTGGAGACCAAGAAAATAATGCAAATTTCCTAAGTTTGACATTTCAAAAATTTTCTTAAGACTGGATTTCACATGGGTTAAAGTTTAGGGTCACTACCAGTAAGGATAAGATCATCAACATAAAGAAAAGGTATGATGAGATGGTTTCCTACTTTCTTGGTACAGACATTGGGATTAGAATGGCATCTAGAAAAAGCAGTGTCAAGGAGAAAGCTATCCATTTTGGCATACCAAGATCTAGGAGCTTGCTTAAGGCCATATAAGGAATTCTTAAGGAGATAGACAAGGCTAGAGTGATCTTGAACATAACCATGGGGTTGTTCCATGTAAATTTCCTCCTATAAATCACCATGTAAAAAGGAAGACTTGACATCCATTTGATGGAATTCCCAGCTATGTAAGGCTGCAAGGGAAAGAACAAGGTGGATGGAGTTCATTTTTGTGACAAGAGCAAAGGTTTCATTGTAGTCAATCCCTTCAACTTGGGAAAAACCTTAGGCAACTAACATTTCCTTAAGTTTTTCAACACTTCCATCTGATGCATACTTAGTTCTATAGACCCATTTACATCTGACAAGTTTTCTTCCTTTTGGAAGAGGAACAACATCCCAAGTATCGTTCGCCATTCAGGAATGATATTCTTCATCCATAGATGCATCCCAATCTGGATTTCTTGAAGCTTCTGCAAAAGTTTTTGGATCATGATTCTCGGAAAATTGAGCGAAAAGAGAAGAGGCTTGCTAAAACTGAGAACGTGTTCAATGTTTATCTCTAGGATCACCGGTAAGATCGCCAGCTGCTTCACATGTTGAATGGGCACATCGAGGAAGCATTGGTGCTAGTGCAACAGGAGGAACATGAGCAGGAAGAGGTGGATTTTCATCCTCACTATCATCATCAAAAACTGGAGTTGGAAACCTGTCAAGGAAGTTGGAAGAAGAAGAAGGCACAATTGCCGAATCAAGCTCGTAAGCCAAATATGGCACACCCACCAAATTAGGCTTGCAGTCCAAGATATTTTCATCAAATTTAACATCTTATCTAATGATTATATCATGAGAATGTGGCTGAAGAATTATATAACCTTTTACATATTTAGAATATCCAACAAATATGCACTTTTCACTTTTAGACTGCAATTCTTTCTTTTTTTCATCCGGAATGTGAGCCCATGCTTCACAACCAAATACACAGAAGTGACTTACATCTGGTTTAATTTTACTCCATGCTTCTTTTGGTTTTATACCTTGTAAAACTTTAGTGGGTGTGTAATTAACTATGTAATTTGCACAATTTATGGTCTCAACCCAATATTGAAGACTTAGTCCCTTAGATTGAATCATACAATTAGCCATTTCTTTTAAAGTGCGGTTCTTTTGTTTAGCTACACCATTTTGTTGTGGTGTATATGGAACAATGTGTTGTTGTTGGATTCCTTGTTTAGTGTAGAAAGTAGTGAACTTTTTTTTCACATATTCTCCTCCATTGTTAGATCTAAACTTAATAATTTGATGACCACATTGTTTTTCAACAAGGGCCTTGTAGGCCAAGAACATGTTAAATACTTCGCTCTTAAGTTTTAGGAAATAAACCCAAGTGCATCTGGAGTAGTCACCAATGAAAGTTAAGAAATATTTGAAACCAGAAAAGGAAGGAGATGGAATAGGACCACACAAGTCACTATACACAAGCTCCAAGTGAACCAAGGTGTGCCAAGAGACACGTTTATCAAAACTGTCTTGATGATATTTTCTGAGTACACAACCAAAACAAACACCATCCTTGCAAAATACCATCGGAATACCAATCACCATATTGTATTTACATAGTTATTGCAATGAGTGATAATTTAAGTGACCAAATCGCTCATGCCAAAGTTTGCTCAAGTTATCACTATGAGCAACAAAAGCTAAAGGAAAAGGTGATGACCCAAAGTTGTTAAATTTGTACAACCTGGTAATATCATCAATAGTTCCAGTAGTAAGGACATTTTGAGGATTTTTAAAATCCTTAATTACAACTTGGTGAGGTGTAAACATCATAGTTTTACCTTCACCCGAATGAGTGATTAGATAGACTGATAACAAATTACAGAAAATTTTTGGAACACATAGTACATCACTGAAATGACCATTTTCTACTGGAACTATTCCAGATCCTACAACACTTAGAGATCTATCATCACCAACAAATATTTGTTTGGTATTACATTCATGCATAGTAGAAAATATGGCTTAATCCTTAGCCATATGATAATATGCTCCAGGATCAATGAGCCATTCATTTGAAGTAGAAGAAGATGATGTAGTATAAGAGTAACCAGAAGCACAAAGTGCATGTCCATGAGAGGTAGATTCTAAAGACGAATCTAGGCTGATGTGGTGCTTCTTCATTGCTTCTTCCAAGGCTGCCATCTTATTGAAACACTTAGATTCATCATGATTATCTTTCCCACAAAAATTGCAATGATGCTCAGTCTTCTTTCCTTTTGGCTTGGATCCTTTGTCATTTTTTAAAGAAGGAGTTGACTGAGAGGGTTTGGGACCCTTATTGTTTGGTTTATTATTGCAAAAATTCTGTTTCTTCGGAGGCTTGGACTTTTCTTTATGTTGGGACAATAAGGCTTTCCCAGATGTATCTACATTGTTAATTATTCCAAGATGAATGATCTTGTCTTGTTCTCTAATTAAGGAATTACAAAAGGATTCAAGACAAGGCTCTTGATAGCTAGCTGCAGTCAAGGATTCTTTCATGGAGTAGAATGTAGATACAAATGTAGGAATATATTAAACCCACTCACAACTTAGGATAAAATAATTAATCATTATTTGATTAATTATTCACCCACTAGCTTAATTAGTTGGCATCCACTTGCACCTTAAAGTCAATGCATGCCATCCATATCCTAGGAATGATTTATTTCTGATTCTGGGTTCATCTAGAATTAGTATATAGGACCTTATAGCAGATTTTGCTTT
>LPNX010504446.1:43412-59548 GCA_001517045.1 Pseudotsuga menziesii | reverse complement strand
TTGTAGGACTTATAGACTAGTAATACATTATGAAGCTTTTGTTTTTTCAGCCAAGTTCTTAAGATTGGCTGGCTAAAAGCTGTTCTGGCTATAATGCCGCTTAACTTTGGTAGGATAATGTGTTGCTGAGATAGAGATTGTGAATTGAATTTATAACTTTTTGAGTTATTTTACAAGAAGGCATTCAAGGTTTGGTTTGGTAATTGCTATTGGAAATGGTATAAATATTCTTGCCATCAAAATTAGTTATGTGTTAATGTTTGGCAACTTCAAATTTAATCCTAATGAAATGTGGGTAAGCTCCTTGCCAACTTGGTGAACTGAAATTCATGGGTGTGAATTATCATTTATGGATTAATGAAATGTGGGTAAACTCCTTGCCAACTTGGTGAATTGAAATTCATGGGTGTGAATTGTCATTTATGTTTTCAGATGGGTTTTCAAGTCTAGTCTCGTCATTGCAAATGAAGATATGCATTGAATGTATATTAGTTTTATAGAGCATAATGTAAAATTATGTGTTCCATGTGCCTCATATGCCTGTGAATCTACAGTTTTAGTCTGTACTAAACGGGTAGATTGTATGTTGAAAGTATACAAGGTATATCTTGGTAGAAGTATTCGACTGTTGATTTCTTTAAGTTTTTTTGCAATGCAGGCTGAGCAGAATTGATGACTTATAAAATCCAAGTGAATTTAGTTTGAATAAAAAAAGATTGTTTGTTGAAAGTATCCAAATGGATATTAATTTTGGTTAGTATTAGGTATGCTTTGAGACCTTAATTTTTGTCACTCCATGTAAATTGTAAATGATTTAAGCACAAGGGATTAGCTCCCTGATTGTCATTAATGTTGCCTTGGCATTTGCTTAGCATAGTGCCAGCAGGTGACTTAATACATATTATTCATGGGAAATTATCAATAAATGCGAGGAAGCATCCTTTTATATTTTAAGGTTTTCCTTGAGAAAGGTGTAAATGAGTTGTAGTTCTGTTGAAAACATTTTCACTGTATTTTGCATCCGTTGAAAGCACCTTTGCATGATTAACTTTTTAGATGCACGATTAACTTTTTTAGATGCACCTTCCTTGGAGCAATTATAGGCCTAGCATGAGATTCTACCAACCTTTCATATATGATTGATGTTTGCTAATCGATGAATTGCAGAATCTAAACAATATTTCTTTGTATGTAGGATCTTCAAAGAAGATTAACATAGACTGGTTGCACAAGGTCTGGCATATCTCCATCACGACTGTAACCCACGTATTATTCACACAGATGTAAAAACTTCCAACATTCTCTTAGATGACAATTTTGAAGCACATTTATCAGACTTTGGCATTGGCAAGTGTATCCCCTCTGCAAATACTCACACCTCTACCTATGTTATGGGTACCATTGGCTACATTGACCCTGAATATGCAAGGACATCGAGGCTTAACGGGAAGTCCGATGTGTACAGCTATGGCATTGTTCTTTTAGAGCTACTAACTGGGATACTTATCACAGAGATGGTACAAGCAGCTGAGATTTTGCGATACAAATGTTGAAATTGCATTGAATTCACCATACACATGTTGAAATTGCAAGCATGCAAATGCTAAATAGGCCTTTTTCGAAACTAACTCCTCATCATACAGGCCTTTTTCTAAACTATCAAACAGTTTCAAAATAAATTGGCTTGTTAGGTTATACTGGTTAGGCAATGATAGATACTGGACTACCTGTTCTCACTTACCTGCTAACAATTACCTTCACGGCGTATTATTGCACCTTCCTTGGGGCAATTGCTAGTTTTAATATTATCTCGGTATAGCTTCGATTCTTCGCAAATTGTATCATTAACTATTTTATATATTTTTTGAATTTATTATATTTAAGACTTTCGTGAATTCTTTATTAAAACTATATATATATTTCTTTGACTTTGTTTTAATATGTATTTTTCTTTGACTCTGTTTTATAATTTTTAAAACTAAAGTATTTTTTTAATTTCACGTTATACATATCTCCTTCCTCGTCGAATAAAAAAAAGGTGCCTTTAGAAACAATGAACATAAAAAAGAATATACATAGCATACTGAAACAACGACGAAATGGGAAGAGCTCCCATCAATCATGGAATAATATTACATCTCGAATTGGAAATTGAATTATATATCTCACCAAGGATGCGATTCGAACTATTAGGGATATTTAATTACATTATGTTAGAAGTGCATCTAATACATTGACCAATTGGGAAGATTATGTAAAAAAAATTTAATAAATAATTTGGTTATGAAAATATTTATAAAAGCAAATATTCAACATTTTAAGAAAAGGAATTTTAGGAATTTTGAAAAGTGGATAATTTTGCATTGATATGTACTTTTTACCTTTCAAACTATCTATCTTTTACATTTTATTTTTGTAAAAATAATATATCAAAAAAATTGATATTATTGTATAAATTTATATTTAGTAATAAAAATTTATAAATTAGTTTAGAAAACTTAAATAAATAGTGAATGGGTGTATTGTTAAAGTACTACTCGTAAAAAGTAAAACTCTTTGGATAACACCCTTTCAAAAATCATAAATACTAATTTGAAAAATATTATAAATTAAAAGTTTTAGATATAAATATGATTATCAAATAAATTCATATTAAATTTTACATTGAGGTATTGAATTATCTGTATATGTTAAATCAATATAATATTTTACAAAACTAATAATAAAATAAAAATAATAATATAAAATGTTATTGATATTTTTTTTTGCTATTTATAATCAATAAAATTGTAAATGTTGAGAAATACACATAGAATGAGTGTAAACATTTTACATCAAATTGATATTTAAAATAATTATAACCTTAAAAATAATTATATCTAAAATTTTAGAGCTTAAGCTCTATTTTTTTTACATGTGAAAGTGCTGGGTCTTGAATTTACTTTTTGTGTCAAGGCCTTGCTATAATCAAACATAGATTTAGTGAGTTACATATTTTAGCCAAATCCAAACACAAGTCTACTGAGTTACATATTTCCAAACTATTTCACACCTAAGTGTTGAGCCTTAAACTTACTTTTTGTATCAAAACCCCGCCACAATCAAACATAAATTTGTTGAATTACATCTTTTGGTCAAATTCAAACTTACTTTTTGTATCGAAACCCTGCCACAATCAAACATAAATTTGTTAAATTACATCTTTTGGTCAAATTCAAACTTACTTTTTGTATCAAAACCCTGCCACAATCAAACATAAATTTGTTGAATTACATCTTTTGGTCAAATTCAAACATAAGCGTGTTGAGTTACATACTTCTAGACTAACATGGAGCCCATTAAAACTTCTAGATTTTTGAGACTAAAGAAGTTATACACTTTGATTGACTCCATAGAAATCAAAGTCGATGATATTGTTTCACATGTAAGATAAAATCTAAAAAATATTATTTAACAATTAAGATGGATTCTAGGAATGCTTATTGAAATATTATTCCTTGTTTACCATTTTTAGCATAAAGTTTTGGCGCCAGGCATGTAGTTTTGGTCAAAACGTAGCAGAACTAACAGTATTCTAATGTCAAGTAGGCTAATTAAAAACATCAAAAAAGTTGCAAATGGATTTCTTTGCGCTGAAGCCCCGACTGCCTAGAAGATTTTTGCGTGTAAGAAATGGTGTTAGAGATTATATAATCGGCCAACTTGCTCCACAAGCATTTTAGGTTTTTTTAATTCTGTGCACCCTCTGCAAATGGACTTGATATCTGAGCTGTTCAAGATCCATACATGCAAAAACTGTAGCTTTCAATCTCTCAATCCAATGAGCATGGATCATATGCACCTGTTTTTATTTTTCTAGCGATCAATTTACATGGATTTCTTCCGGTTGCTGCCTCTCATGGCAGTCACAGGCTACATCATATTTCATTCCCTGGCCAACGGTGCTCAGTATCCTTCGGCTCTGTATCCCAACTCCAAAAGCTGTGTGAAGAACGCAGGAGAAAACATTCTGCAGAGCACGAACGGCATGTTTGCATTGAAATTCTTCAAACTCGATAACCAAACTCAGTACCTTGTCATGGCTTATATCCAATACAATGAAACCATAATATGGACAGCAAACAGAAATAAACCCATCAGAGGCTCAAAGCCTTGTTTAAAGCTAGGAGCCGAATCAGCAGACCTAATTCTGCAAGATACCGACGGGTCTCTGCCATGGTCTTCCAATGTTAGCGGAGTAAATCGTCTGGAACTCAAGGATTCAGGCAATCTGCTGCTGCAAGACAATAAAAATGTGACAATTTGGGCGAGTTTTGATTATCCAACTGATACAATTGTTCAAGGAGGATACCTGGGTTCAGGCAAAGCTCTCGTTTCAAGCATATCCCCGACTGAATTATCCGAAGGCCCATACACGCTGAGAATGGAACCCGGGGGGGTTGTTCTCTACGCAAGCTTTCCATCGCCTCTTCCTTTTGGGGCCTGGACATACAATCCATTGGGCGTTGATTCCAGTTCTTTGAGCTCCGCCTTGCACTCTGCCTGCAATAACACCATGTTACGATACGGATCCAAAGGGGAAAGCATAAATCTAGAGCAAGCTCTCAACGTAAGCGCGGAATGCTTGCAAGAAACGCAGGGCCGAGCGCTCAGCCCGAGACAGATTGTTGTTGGCGCTCAGCTTGGGAATGATTTCTTTCGGTTCTTGAGATTGGACAACGATGGGAATGTTAGAACATATATTCAATCAGAGACCCGATTGGCCTCTGATTCAGACATGTTCTCTATCTACTTTCAGGATGTCTGCAAGCTTCCTGATATCTGTGGATCCCTTGGCATTTGTAGCTCGGGAGGGAATTGCAGTTGCGAGGATGATATTGATAACGTATTTGATAAGTTTCAACCTAATGTCGGCTGCATTCCAAAGAAGAATTCCAGTTGTGGTTCATCCAACCAATTGCTGGAGCTTGATGGGATCGATTATTTTGCAAATGGGTACACGAATCCGGGCACTGCCAGCCTTCAGCAATGCAAGAATTCATGCCTGTCGAATTGTTCTTGTGCTGCGGCCTTCTTCTTCATTAACTCTGGAGGCTGTTACCATTATCAGGAGATCAAATCCCTGAGACGAGTTTCGGATCAGAGCATTAAGGCATTTATCAAGGTCGGCCCTGGTTCGTTCAAAGAAATCCCAAAAACCACTGGCAGGAGGAAAACGAATGTTTTAGCCATTGTTGTAGCAGTTGTTTGCATTGTTGTCATAGCATTGGGTTTTCTTGTATGGAGATACAAGCTGAAGAAAGCGCGGAAGCCCAAATCCGAAGAAGATGAATTTCTAGACAATTTACCAGGCTTGCCCCCCAGATTCTCATATTTGGAAATGGAAGAGGTCACAGAAGGGTTCAGTACGCAACTTGGTGCTGGTGGGTTTGGAGTTGTGTTTTTAGGGCAACTTGCTGATGGAACAAAAGTTGCAGTGAAGAAACTGGGTAATGCTGATAAAGGGCACTTGCAGTTCCGTGCTGAGGTTGCAGCCTTGGGAAGCATTAACCATGTAAATCTGGTGAGACTCTTTGGATTTTGTGCAGATGGCACAAATAGATTGCTGGTATATGAATACATGAGCAATGGATCTCTTGATCGCTGGTTGTTTGAGCGCCGGCCTCATGAGAACAATCCTTCTCCGTTTCTTGATTGGAGAAAGAGATACAAGATCATTCATGATACAGCTCAGGGATTGGCTTTCTTGCATGACAAATCCAGGGATAGGATTCTTCATTTGGATGTGAAGCCTCAAAACATTCTGGTGGATGAGAATTTTGAAGCCAAGATTGCAGATTTTGGGCTGGCCAAGTTGATGGATAGGGCTCAGAGTCGCGCGTTTACTCGTATCAGGGGAACTCCTGGGTACTTAGCTCCTGAGTGGCGTTTGCATGCCTGTGCCACAGACAAGAGTGATGTTTACAGTTTTGGGATGGTTTTGTTAGAAATCATCGGTGGGAGGAAGAATTTAGACCTGTCCAAGCCTGAAGAAATGCAGTTTTTTCCTTCATGGGCCATGAGTATGATAGAGGAAGGAAATATCAGGAATGTTGTTGATCCGAAATTGGGAGATCTGGCAGACTATGAATCGAAACAAGCAGAAACAGTTATCAAAATTGCATTTTTCTGTATTCAAGAAGATGCAAAAGCAAGGCCTTCAATGAATGAAGTGATCTTGATGCTGGAAGGCCACACTGAAGTAGAAGATCCAGCTCTTTCAGTTGAGTTTTTGATGAGAACAAGAGATAGGATTTCTGCTCTTTCTTGTGCAGAGGGTACACCAAGCAGTGCTGCCACCGTCTCCAATATGTCTTTCTCTGCAAGGTGATGAATATATTGTTGTGAGCTCTGCAAAAGCTTTACTTCATGCAATATTATGTCTCTGATGTGTTGTTGGCCAATGGCTTCTATCTACATCTTTTAAATTGTGTTTGTCTTATCAGTCTAGCTAATAATGACAAATTGGCATAAAGAGTAAAATTTGATCCAGATTTTCTATACGTTTGACCAATAACGCCCACCATTGCAATTAAATGGGAAGCATAACCAGCTTTTGATTTCAGCGACGACCTTGGCCCTTGTATTTTCAGGGAGGTGTTCGATATGAAACATGTCATATTTCCTATCGATTATGGGTCTGGCTAAAACCAGCTCATGGTTTAATTGATTTGATATTTGTGGAACCTTTGGATTTTGTGCTTAGAATTTTTCATGTACACTATATTGCATGTACTGTAAGTAGGTCTGGAATTTCACATTTTCTCGCATGTCCATAAAAATTTTCTGGGTGTTAATTTTTTTACATTTTTATCTGTTAATTTTACAATTACATGTTTAATGGACTTACTTGTATATCCATCTCAATCTTTACATTTTTATATATTAATTTTACAATTACATGTTTAATGGACTTACTTGTATATCTATCTCAATCTATACCCTTTTATATATTAATTTTACAATTGCATGTTTCATAATTCATTGACTTATTTGCATATCCATCTCAAACTTCTTTACATTCTTATATATTAATTTTATAATTGCATGCTTAACAATCCATTGACTTGCTTCCATATCCATCTCAATTAATTAAGTGTTGAAACTACTCAATAAATTATTGACTTGCTTGCATATCCATCTCAATTGATTAAGTGTTGAAACTATTGATAGATAAGGTAAGATGAAGCTGATGGTGTGATTTTACTGTCCATTGGTTTAAATGTTTCCTTACCTTTCAACTCAGAACTTTTTAACCCTTCCCTTACAGTACATTTTATTCTACTAAATTACAAGTATGAATTGGATAAGGCACCAACTTTTTTTTGAGTGGCATACTTGCATATTTTGAAAGATTTTGGACTCCACCTCCTTTTTTTTCTGTTTATATTTTTTGAAGGCTAATTAAACACCAAGCAAAAAAAACTATAAAAAAAACAACTTAACAATATAAATAAATTTTACATATAGAATTTTAATTTTTTTATCAAATATATATAACAACCGAGTAGACCTTTGGCCATAAAATTGTTGCCAATATGCTCCTCTCCTCCCTAGCTCCCTATTCCAACGAGGTTCACCTCCCCTTATCCATCCCGATCTCGATGTGTGTTTTCATCTTTTGAACAAGGCTAACTAAATTAAATAGAGTAAGTTGATGGGGGACATGAGTTTGTGTACAATTTATAAAGAAACATCTAGGAGCATAAAGAAACCCATTGTCCATACAAGGGGCAGTATCATTTTTGGGAAAGCTTATTGCCCACACCCATCATTTTTAGAGGAAAGCTTAATGCCTACACATGCAAGTCTTGTTTTAAATTTGGTACATGTATTGATAAAAAATCAGTGTTTCCATTTTTGTTAACCGTGATCAATAAAACAATGATTTCTATTTTTGTTAACAAGATGAAATTTGTTTTTTTCCTTGTCGTCGGACCAAATAAAGTTGAATATTTTCATGCAAATGCAAGCAACTACAAATTTGGGAACTTTACATAGAGGCATCCAATAAGCTAATAAGTTTTATAGAGCAGACTTAGCCAGTGTGAGTCTCCCCCTAATAGACAACCAATGTCAATACCAATGATGAATCCTTTTATCAAAACGTTTTAGCAACCACTGCCAAAGGCTGAATAACATTTCGATTGATAAAATAACCCAAATATAGTGTGTCATCCACAATTGAAGCAGATTTGTATGGAAGGATATCCTCAATACTAGCCAATGTAACTTTATCCACATTATGTTCTAATAGAATTGATTTCTCCAAACTAATTAACATACCTGTGGAGGCACAAAATAATTCAAGAATATACTTAAAAGTACCCCATTCACAAACCTGACCCACACCAAAAAGCATAATGTCGTCCACACAGAGGAGATGCATGATTGAAATCTGGGATGTAATTTTTGAACCTTTCAACTTATTCTCCCTCTTTTCCTTTAGGATCATTCAACTTAATCCTTTAATGATAAGAAGAAAAAGCAATGGTAATAGAGGGAATCCCTAACGTAGTCCTTTAGTGGCATTAAAAAAACTTGTGGAACAACCATTTACCATAACAACAAAATTAACAAACTTGTCACATGACATAATCCATTAACAACTTCCCATGATAAACCAATATGGACAAGAACCAAACGAAGAAATCCCTAGTTTACACAATCATAGACTTTGATTAAATCTAACTTGAGAAAAATAGCTTTCAAATTCCGAACCTTGATGTTGTGAAAGGCCTCCTGAGCAACACTAATCACATCAAGTATTTGTCTCTCTTCAAGAAATCCAACCTATTCCATAGAAATGTTTTTGGAAAACATCATCTTAATCCTATTTGCAATAATTTTTTATATGACCTTGTAAATCATTTTGCATAGTGATATTGACCTATAATCCCCAAATCCATTTGGATGTGAAGAATTGGGGATTAAGGCTATGAAAGTTGAATTTATGGCCAACAAACCCCCCCCCCAAACAACAAGATTCCTCAACAGCTGCAAGAATTTCCTGCCCCATAACATCAAAGAACTCAAGAAACAATTCAGTCGTCCACCCACACGAGCCTGAACTTTTTGACATGGAAAATCCATTTAACACTTTCAAAACCTCCTCTAAAGTAACAAGGGATGACATTAGCCCCTGCCTCATCCGTAAAAAACCTCGAGTACTCTTTAATTACCTTAATTTGTTCAATAATAGACAATGAAGTCAGATCCTTATATAGATTATTGAAGAAATGTACCGCCTCATTTTGGAGAGAATCCAAATCAAATATATTGTCCAACGGTTACCGAAATGAATTTTAAATCCTCCTTCTCTCTGTAAATTTGTGAAAAAACTTATTATATTGATCTCCAAGAGCAACCCAAGTCACCCTACTCTTAAGGCAACAGGTTTCTTCCTTCATTCTCATAATCTTTATTTTCCTTTGTTCCAACAATGTAAGAGAGTCTTCATCCTATTTTGATAAAGAATCCAAGGGAATTGTTAAGATTTCATATGCTTAGCTAGATATCATTAGTGTTTAATCCAATTTCACATCAATAGCATATGCAGAATCACTGAAAGAAACACAATCACAAAATAGACATAGATTTATCCTAGGAAACCCTCAATGGGAAGAAAACCCAACAAAACCTCCTCTATATAGAAGTATAAGATAAAACCCCAAAACAAGTACTCCTCCTCCTTGTTGATCTCTCTCTCTCTCTCTCTCTCTCTCTCTCTCTCTCTCTCTCTCCCTCCTATGCGCTATACACAAGTGAGAGTGTGTTTTCAAATTAGGAACACAACTCCTCTATTTATACTCTTTATGACACTTGACTTTTACGCTAACAAGTCGGCCCCAACAAACTTACTGGGCCGACTTCACCTAGGAAGACATAAAACAATATTATATTATATTCAAGAGGGTACTATTGACTCAACTTACAATGGAGGTTATACCTCATGAATCTATGATGACCAAATACAATAGTAACATCCCGACGGAGGAATAAGACATCTCCATTGGGTTACATCAGTAAAATACATTTAGAATATTCTTCGAAGTTACAATATTTCAACACTCCCCCTTAACGAGAAGGGTATTCTACTGACAATAACATCATCAACTATAGGAGCAAGGAGAGAGAGCATCTTCAACAGTATCAAGGTAATAGATCTATACATCATAGGAATTTTTCAATAATCATCAGCAACTGGAACTGTTACCGAAACATCTTCAGTACTGGAACATCGTCTTCTACAACATAGAGTCTTCATCTTCTACAGTATTCGATCACTTGATCATTTACAGCAACACTTTGATCTTCATATTCTTGCAGCACCCGACCGATCCTTTGCAACAACACTTTGATCTTCATCTTCTTGTTGTACTCGATCCTTTGCAACAACACTTTGATCTTCATCTTCTTGCGGCACTCGATCACTTGATCCTTTGCAGCACTCGAGCACTTAATCCTTTGCCGCACTTAATCACTCGATCCTTTGTAGCACTCAATCACTTGATCCTTTGCAGTACTCAATCACTCAATCCTTTGCAGCACTCGATCACTTGATCCTTCGATCAACACTTTAATTGTTTGCATCCATGCTTGATCTATTGATCAATAACATCGTCAGAAGCATCATTACCTGCGGCACACATGATCTATTTGCGAGATGATCAATCCTATCACTTTTGGACATAAGTCCCAAGATGATGCAATCCTCATCAGCCTACTCCCCCTTAATGAGGAGGGTCCACATCATCGACCAGTTGGATCATCTGCAAATGGATGCAGGACCATATTGTCTGCAAATGAATGCAAATCTCATCCGCAAATGAATGCAGGACCACATCGTCTACAAATGAATGTAGATCTCGTCCACAAATGAATGTAAGACCCCATCATCTGCAACTAAAAGTAGATCTTGTCCGTGAATGAATGCAGGACCACATTGTCTGCAACTGAATGCAGATCTCATCCGCAAATAAATGAAGGACCACATCATCTGCAACTAAATGCAGATCTTGTCTGCAAATGAATGTAGATCTCGTCCACAAATGAATGCAAGACCACATCGTCTGCAACTCAATGCAGATCTTGTCCACAAATGAATGCAAGACCACATTGTCTACAAATGAATGCAAGACCACATCGTCTGCAAATGAATGCAAGACTCATCGTAGACCATCCTTAGCCTGTTAACGCTAGGACCATTCTCAAGAGAGTGTTATTGTCTGCGGCACCATCCTACAAGTGAATGTAGGTGTTGCAGCCGCAAATTTTTTCCCAAAATTTTCAATTTTAGGGCCCCCCTTTTTATTTGTTTTTATTAAACTTGGCATAGGAGTATTTTGTTATTGCTAAAGTTGCCCTGATTTCATAATTTTCTTTTAAAAACTTGGTCTTGTTCACTTTTCTGTATCGGATGATTAGTTAACTATTCTTCCAATATCGGAAACATAGTGGACTATCCTTCCGACATTGTGGAAGCGAAATCATCTAGCTTATTTAGTGCCTTTGGAATACGTCGTCGATGCATCGGAGTTAGTCTACTTTATTCTCGGACTTGATTTGTCGAAGTTACGTCTCCTTAGTGCTGGACTTATCCGACGATCTTGTTTTTCCCTTCACCCTAGTGTTTTCGAGATTCGATTATGTTTTTTCGCTATCGGGTTGATTGAACAGAGCAAGCTGGGGTTATAGTGTCTATCTCGACCGGCGTTGTGGGAGGCTAGTTCTGAAGAGATCCAAAAGCATCATGTTTTATTTGCCGAGCTCCGATACCCATTCCCGAAGTAAAGCCTGCGATGGTATAACAGCCCATAGCCAACGTTGCGGAGGGTTATCAGCTTTTGGTTCCGAGGGTAGTGATTAGTGGTTTCGACGTCCGAGAATAGTGAGTAATTCCGGGTTTGTAGTCTGTTTCGCGCCCGCTATTGCGGTGATCCTCCAACCTATTCTTCCGATGGGTTTAATTTTTGTCCGTCGATAGTTTCCCGCCTGGTCATGGGTATATATATGTGGCCATATGACTTGTCATTTGCATTGGGATTTGTTGTTTGCACTGTGGAAGCAGTCCACAGAAGTTGTGTACGCGCAGCTGTCAAAACCTTGTTCACTTTGGTCTGCACCCGTGGAGTTTCATCTCATCCAGTCAGTTGCATCACTAATGCCAGGTAGGTTACCCATAGCTTTGTTACTTTGGTTGTTGTTGGTTGATTTTGAACCATTAGGTTTACGCAGGTTAGGTTTACCGCATAGGGGTTAGGATTTTGCATGCCTACTGTGCGTCTTGTGGATATTTTATATCATTAAGGGCATAGCCCGCTGTTTGAGGTCTCATTTTGTGGGAGGTTGAGTCTGTACATCGTCGAAGCATTATGGACGCGTCTGCGTTTTTTGTGCGAGTTGTTAGGGCATGGTGCAGACGGGTGTTTCGTCGTCTACACCACCCTTTTATTGATCACTTAATGGTGGGCCAGAGGTTAAGAATCCATTTTCCCCTTGGTTACAATGTCCCGTGGGATTCAGGAGGGTTTTTTTTTTGTCGATTAGGGATTTTTTGAAGACAGTTTCCGCGTAGGGTTTAGCTGTTTTGAGTTTGAGAATTGTGTTGAGATCCAGCGGTAGAATAAGCTTGATAATTACCTGTATGAGACAAGGAAGTTTTTTTGGTCGATTAAGGTTTTGAGATAGTGGAGCTTAGGCAGATTTAGGAAGCAGCATTATTATAGGGTTTCTTGTAAATCATTCATTCATAAATATTATGTTGAACCTATTTTAACAACATGCATACCGAAGAGGTGAATAAATTTCTATATTTTCTAGTGTATTGCTATAAGCACTTGCTAGAGCTCAGTTAGCCTAAAACATGTTGTTTGATTGTGACAGGTTGATTGCTATAACAGCAACATGCCAAAGAGACAGAAGAAGAAAGCTCAGGTGGCTGAAGAGGAGCCTGAGGTAGAAATAATAACCAAGGTAGAGTTCATCTATGAAGACACCAAAGCCACCACTCGAGTTGAACCAAATTACAAGTGGGGAGAAATCTTCAGAATGATCTCAAACCAGAATGTACCTGATGTTGGGTTTGAAGAACTGACGATCTATGCTAACATTGAAAAGTCAGCTTTGATGAAAGTAGCTATGAGGCCCGAATTGTTTCCCTGCTCAGAAGTAATAGGTTGGATTCTGCCCAGCGCAGATGTGACGAAAATGATCTTAGAAAGCACTGCAAAGCAAGGCTATGCTACATACAGCCCTGCCTATGTGTCTATGGCATACCATCTACCTTCACCACAGGTCTACCTAATGGAAAGTTGGCTAAAGGAGGCAGGTATGGACCTGGTAGAGACGGTAAAGAGGATGATGATCCCAGGGAAAATATTCAGACGCGGACCTTCCGGAGAATATGATACCTCAACTCTCCAAGCTCCTTATAGATTTATTGCTTTGATGCTTAACATGATTTTTGGTCGAGCAAATGGCAAAAGTTTCAAGATAGGTTGGATACCAGTTATCTTTTTCGTTGATACACAAGGAACCATCTTCAACTGGGCCAGTATAGTGTCGAACAACCTTTCTGCATGTATAAGTGCAGCCTTAGGAGGAGTATCTCAGAAGCAATCTAAATTTTATATGAGCTCTATTCTAATTGATTACATATTGTGCACCCAGGCTTTCCCTGATTTGAAATGGAATTAGGAGAAGGACAGAACCCCCAGTTTACATGGCTTATAAGTTGTTTTGGGCACATAAGTATTATAGTTATTATAGGGATATTTGTGAGCATTTCATTATGCCCCTATATACTCTGATTTTCCTAACTGAATGTAATTGCATGTCCGAAAAAGCATTTAAGGTCATATAAGAGTTCGGGGATTATTATTTAACAGAGGATGGATTGTATGTAAGGATGTATGGTGGTTCTAGAGCTCCTTCTCTGCTCCTAAAATATGCTATAGATTATGTACTCCACAAGGAGGTAGTCAGGCAGTTGTACATAGATGGAGTAGGAAATTTTTTGTTTGAACATAAGAAGGCAATGTACCCTGCAGTACCTTTCTTCCTTGGAAGCTATAAGTTTTCAAGGGTAAAACAGGAAGCAAAGTTTGTTAAAGAGCTAGAATATTTTCTCTTTGGAGAAATGAATTTTCATAGAAATGATTCCCATAACAAAGTCGCTTACTACTGCAAAGAAGCTGGAATCCATTTTGAGTATACTGACTTCTAGGACAAAGATGAGGAGACATTCCGCAATGCAAATAACATAACAGCCCTCAAGAAAAGGTTCAAGCAAAAGATAACAACTATGGGTGGAAAAGTCAAGAATTCAGAAAAAGCTAAGAAGCTAGAAGAAGAAGAGGCCAAGAAAAGAGAAGAAGATGCCAGCAGATTGGTACAGGAAGCAAAAAATTGGTTAATAATTGAAGAAGAAGAAAAGAAACGAGCTGCTAAGGAAGCAACTAGGAAGGAAGAAGAAGGAAGGAAAAGAAAAGAAGAAGCTGAAATAAAGAAGAAACATGCAGAAAGTGAGGGCTTCATGCTAACAGAATCCCAAAAGGAGAAGCAGCCCACAGAGCAAGTTGATGTACAAGAAGTTCAAGATCCTACAGATCAAGAACAAGGACGGTCCGAGCTTGATCCCTTAGAGCCTGCTGTCCCTTCTGGCAGTATGTTAGGAGAAGTTTCAATTTATGAATTTGATTTGATTCCTTTCATGCCTACCGAAGGAGAAGAAGTACCCGATTTTAGTACCATATTCTATGACAAAGAAAAGAAAAGGATTTTCAAGAGGACTGAGAAAAAGGTAGATACTGGAGGAAATCCAGGGAAGATGGTGATAGACAAGACATTGGTACATGGGACTCATAAAGATCCACTAGTGATAGCAAGAGTTGGGGTAGCTTTAACCTTAGCAACCGAAGACAACATAGACAGAATCATGACTGATCTCGAGTAGTCACGGAAGAGTGTAGCCCAACTGAAGGAAACCTTAAAGAAGGAAAGGGATGAAAGCCAGAAGCTAAAGAGAAAATATGAAGACATGATAGGTGTGTTAAATTTTCATATGCTTAACTAAGACATCAGTATATCATTTCATTTTTCATAATAAAAGCATATAAAACAGGATCACTGAAAGAAACAGTATCACAAGAACAACACAGATTTATCCTGGGAAAACCCTAAAGGGAAAAACCCAGCAAAAGCTTCCTCAATATAGATGCCCCAAAAATGGAAAAAGGTAAAACCAACAAGGAGATCAAAAACTTGATTCTCCTCCTTCTCCAACAACTCCTCTCCTCCACAAGTGCGCTATTCCAAGTGAGTGTGTGTGTCTCAAGTGAGGAGCACTACACCTCTATTTATATTCATTCGTTCACTTAAAGTTTACTCAATTAACATGTCGTCTTAAGTTAACTCATGTAGGCTCGAGTTACACATGTAGGCTCAAGTAACCACACTGGGGTGCTGATGACCCACCTTTACAATTTGAGGGGACTACCTCATGACTCTCATTAGTTCTTCCGATTAGGAGTATCGGGGTACAATGAAATACAAATGGTTCTCCCGGTTGGACCATCGGGGACCACAAAATATACATAAAGAATATTCTTCGAAGTTACAATATTTCAACACTCCCCCTTAACGAGAAGGGTATTCTACATCAACAACAACAAGAGCAGAGATGGGGGACATCATCAACATCAGCAGGGTAACACATCTATAAATCATTGCAAGCTTTTCAACATCATGTAGTCTTCATCTTCAATCTTCAATCTTCATCATCAGCAACATCTTCAGTCTTTGATCAACAACATCTTCAGCATTTTGATCTTTCAATTAGCAACGACATCTTCAGCACTTGGATCTTTCGATCAGCAACATCTTTAGCGCTTTGACTGTCCGATCAGCAACAACATCTTCAGCATTTTGAACTTTCGATCAGCAACATCTTCAACACTTTGATTTTTTTCGATCAACAACAACATCTTCAGCATTTTGTCCTTTTGATCAGCAACATCTTCAGCGTTTTGACTTTTCGATCAACAACAACATCTTAAGCACCTTGACCTTTCGATCAGTAGCAACATCTTCAGTAC